>JAYMFT010002370.1:0-32283 GCA_038088735.1 Panulirus argus | reverse complement strand
TCTAGACTTTTGTGTTTCAAATTTATGGCCCCATTTCAAGTACGTTTCACGCTGTAGTCTGCGTTGTTTTTTGTTTAACGCACAGCCGCATCTCACACTCTTACTGCATGTTGCATATCGATTGGATGTTGTGCAAAATGATTTGACGCATTCCGCTGTTCATGCCCCATCCAAACTTTCTGGCTCAGACACGAGACCCTAGGGCCTCAGCTTCAACAGAGATTTTAGTGCGTCATTGCAGGAGCAGCAGTAGCATTGTGACAGACCGAGTTTGGGGCTGCCAACGAATCTGTTCTTCTGTGAAATTGCTTGTGAAAAAAGAATATAAGACTGGAAGTATAGTCGAAGGAATGGGGATGCTTCCCATCATTAAAGTAAAGGGCTCTTCTTTTTTTAATTTTTTCTTTGGTATGAATCGAAAGGCGAGAGACTTAAAAAATGAGTGAGCAATAAGTCTATCATTTCAAATTACATTTTCTTCGACTTTTGCTTCTAAGGCTCTTGTTTATAGTAATGTTAAGTTGAATTTAGTATGATATCTATGGAGGGAAGGTCAATCATAGAATGAATCAGAAAAATACAGCAAAATGTGGTGTGTCTGTAAAAGATACATAAACATTCCAGCGAAGTAATTCTTATCTACATGAATATGAGTTTATCACAGGTTATACGAAAACATTTAAATTTTGTTACTAAGACGCGGTGAGTCTAACAGTCTTGTAAGTTGCTTACTCTCAGATTTCATTTCCTGTCGAAATTCTATTCATCTTAGAAATTAAAAAAGATAGGACGGCCTTCCATGGCACGTGCTGGCAAACATTACGTGGGTACCTCTGTTCCGTAGGCATGCTCCCGCAGGCTGAGGTTGTTAAATAGCTGTTCACTGAAATATAACATAAATCAGCGAAGCTGGATATAAAAGCGTATTCTTTTTTTCGAAATATGAAAGAAGTTAAACATGAAGAATGAAATTAGCTGAGTAAATAGTGATGTAGAGGAAAAAGGCATTAACCGGAGGCGGCGCACATCTCATCCATTCTTCACTCGTGCTATTTACTCAATAAACATCCTGACGAATCCTGCTGGAAAATGCAAACATTATCATTTTGAATTAAACGACTCAGCTGCCGAGTTACCATGCTTCACATGGTAATAGTTATTAAATTTTCCATTATGGCCTCGCCTGAGGAGTTATTCATGCCATTTTAGTCCATATAGTCAATCTCGTTTCAGTCTAACTAGAAATCTTAGAGCTTTCCGGTTACTTTGAATTACCTCTGCAATTGTAAAAGTTTCAGAAAGGAAAGGAATTTGGTAATTTTGATAATAATAAATGATTATCAAGTAAGTAAAGAAAATATCTCTAAATGTGTTAAATTATTTTGTTTACTGTTTGAGGCTGAAGTAGCTTCTTGTAATAAATTAGACCTTTCTGTGCCTCTCCTAGTATAATTACTCTGGAAACTTGCTTCTAAAGCTCTATTAGCGGACTATAGATGTCTCCCACGGAACATGGAGGAAAGGAAGCTACCTGGAGCATCGGACTATTATGGATGCACAATCCCAGTTTTTCAGGTTGGCAAAAGACATGGGCTCCCAGTTCCCAAGGGTAGAACTGCCCTAACATAACGATTTACAGTATACTATACAGTAAGCTACACCAGAGATCTACTACAAACACAATGTGATCCAAGCGTGCCACAAGTCTACTAACAGCACAATGTGATCCAAGCGTACCACAGGTCTACTACTAGCACAATGTGATCCTAGCTTGCCGCAACTGTACTACAAGCACAATGTGATCCAAGCGTGCCCCAAGTCTACTACCAGCGCAAAGTGATCCAAGCGTGCCACAAGTCTACTACCAGCACAATGTGATCCAAGCGTGCCATAAGTCTACTACCAGCGCAAAATGATCCATGCGTGCCACAAGTCTATTACCAGCACATTGCGATCCAAGCGTGCCACAAGTCTACTACCAGCACAATGTGATCCAAGCGCGCCACAAGTCAACTACCAGTAAAATGTGATCCAAGCGTGCCACAAGTCTACTACCAGCACAATGTGATCCAAGCATGCCGCAAGTCTACTAACAGAACAATGTGATCCAACTTGCCACAAGTCTACTACCAGCACAATGTGATCCAAGCGTGCCACAAGTCTACTACCAGCACAATGTAATCCAAGCGTGCCGCAAGTCTACTAACAGAACAATGTGATCCAAGCTTGCCGCAAGTCTACTACCAGAACAATGTGATCCAAGCGTGCTACAAGTCTACTACCAGCACAATGTGATCCAAGCGTGCCACAAGTCTACTACCAGCGCAATGTGATCCAAGCGTGTCACAAGTCTACTACCAGCGCAAAGTGATCCATACGTGCCACAAGTCTATTACCAGCACAATCTGATCCAAGCTTGCCACAAGTCTACTACTGGCACAATGTGATCCAACTTGCCACAAGTCAACTACCAGCACAATGTGATCCAAGCGTGCCACAAGTCTGCTACCAGCACAATGTGATCCAAGCGTGCCACAAGTCTACTACCAGCACAAAGTAATCCAACCCTGCCGCAAGTCTATCAACAGAACAATGTGATCTAAGCTTGACGCAAGTCTACTACCAGCACAATGTGATCCAAGCGTGCTACAAGTCTACTACCAGCACAATGTGATCCAAGCGTGGCACAAGTCTACTACCAGCACAATGTAATCCAAGCGTTCCGCAAGTCTACTAACAGCACAATGTGATCCAAGCTTGCCTCAAGTCCACAACCAGCACAATGTAATCCAAGCGTTCCGCAAGTCTACTACCAGCACAGTGTCATCCAAGCGTGCCGCAAGTCTACTACCAGCACCATGTGATCCAAGCGTGCCGCAAGTCTACTACCAGCACTATGTGATCCAAGCGTGCCGCATGTCTACTACCAGCACAATGTGATCCAAGCGTGCCACAAGTCTGCTACCAGCACAATGTAATCCAAGCGTGCCGTAAGTCTACGAACAGAACAATGTGATCCAAGCTTGCCACAAGTCTACTACCAGCACAATGTGATCCAAGCGTGCCACAAGTCTACTACCAGCACAACAGCACAATGTGATCCAAGCGTGCCACAAGTCTACTACCAGCACAATGTGATCCAAGCGTACCGCAAGTCTACTACCAGCACAATGTGATCCAAACATGCCACAAGTCTACTTACAGAACAATGTGATCCAACTTGCCACAAGTCTACTACCAGCACAATGTAATCCAAACGTGCCGCAAGTCTACTAACAGAACAATGTGATCCCACTTGCCACAAGTCTACTACCAGCACAATGTGATCCAAGAGTGCCACGAGTCTACTACCAGCAAAATGTAATCCAAACGTGCCGCAAGTCTACTAACAGAACAATGTGATCCAACTTGCCACAAGTCTACTCTCAGCACAATGTGATCCAAGCGCGCCACAAGTCTACTACCAGCACAATGTGATCCAAGCGTGCCACAAGTCTACTCCCAGCACAATGTGATCCAAGCGTGCCACAAGTCTACTACCAGCACAATGTGATCCAAGCGCGCCACAAGTCTACTACCAGCGCAAAAGTGATCCAAGCGTGCCACAAGTCTACTAACAGCACAATGTGATCCAAGAGACACAATTCTACTACCAGCACAATGTGATCCAAGCGCGCCACAAGTCTACTACCAGCGCAAAGTGATCCAAGCGTGCCACAAGTCTACTAACAGCACAATGTGATCCAAGAGACACAATTATACTACCAGCATAATGTGATCCAAGCGTGCAACATGTCAGCTTCCTGCATGATGTGATCCGCGTGTAATACATGTCTACGATCCACAGAATACACCTTGCAAATTTAATCAATTTATGGCTGAAAATGGTCATAGCGGTAAACAAGTTATATGAAAGTGAAAATTTAAACGACTACGCATTTCCACTGCTGTCCTGCCACTGACATCCACTGATATCTATCACCTCAGTCACGCTGCTCTCATCTGTTGAGTATTACAGTAATCTAGAACCTTCTCTTTAGTTTTCTTTTTTAATCATCTGTCACTGTACTCTCCGCTCTCAATTTAATTCTAACTGCTTCAGTCATCCATTTAACCCACAGTGACCAAGAACTTATCAGTATAAACTGCTCTACATATTGCTGCCACCTACCTTTCACACATCTGGCCTGTTTTCTCTTCCAGACCACAATCACTGGCTCTTTCTTTACACAGTAAACTTTCACTTTGGCTTCATACTTTTTTTTCTGGTTCTTTACTACTGATCACTTGCGAACCTTCACCATCTACGTGTTTAGTAATCAGGCTCTTCCAAGGTCACGTGCCCAACGTATACTTTAGTTTTTCCTTGGCAGACTTGCACAAATTTTACACAGTCATTCCGCCCACAGCGGCCGCGGACTGAGGTCGTGGATGTTACCCCACTGGGTCAAATGTTTCATCATTTACAAGGCACAGACGCTGCACTTTTTTCGCTCATAGTTTGTGACGGCTGTAAAGAGGAGATTCTGTTTCACATCTTGTTTGTTGATATCAAGTTGTCATCATCTCTGTGATATAACGGTGGTGAGATATTCAGGAGCATTTTTTTGCTAAATCGTGTAACCCAAACCTCACATATCATTTTTTTTTTTTTTTTATGCTGGAGGCTCCAGTCACAGACAAAAGTCCACATCAAGGCCGGATCTTAACTGGTATATAAAGACGTTAATGAAAGAGAAAAAAAGAGACGAGAAAAGAAAATTTACGACGTTTTGAAGAAGTGGAAAATCCTTTCTTTTAAAAAGTGCCAAGTCATATTTATTGGGAAATACATGAAAGGGTAAAGAGTTCCAACTTTGAAGTATAAGGAAAGAAACAGTTATCAAAACGACCCACCCTTAAGTTGCCAACGGCCAAAAGGTAATCATGTGATGCAGTAGATATCCAAGTACTGCGTGGTTTAACTAATGGTGGGGGCACACACAGGCAGCCAGCTATAGGGATCGAAAACCAAAGTAATACTTATACAAGAGGAAAGTGAACTAACAATGCAGCTTAATGCAAGTGGGTCAAGTTTTGAGATCAGCCATACAAGGACGGATCCCTCCTTTGTATGAACGGAACAACCATTCGGGAAAAAGAATTACGAAATCTAAACAGGACTCCCAGTTTCTTAGAAGCAGACTGCTATTTCCGTAATGTTAGGTTTGCAAGATAGTGTGGTGTTACAGTAATTCTGAGTATGTTTATTGAGTAAAGAGATTGAATTACAGATCAGTCTACGGAGAAAAGAAAGTTGTGAAGAATTTACAATAGAAAGGTCGGTAGAATCTGGGTCATGGAAGCATAAAATTTAACCAGATTTCATCTTGGCTAAATTACATATGGTTGCAATAATTACATACAAACCATCTGGATTTCTTCTGTATGTATTTTTCTAAAAATCTCATTTTCTTTTCTTTTTCCAAAGAAAAGATCCTGTGGTCGATATGCACAGGTTAATTGTCTGTAATACTTAATAGAAATACAGAAGAAATACATGGAATTAACGTTAGTTCATCGTACTACATATCAAAGAGGATCTTGATTTTTCAGTTTGCTTCTCTTCACTGCTTCATTTCACAATCTAAGTACTTATCTATCGTAAGAAACTTGACACAGTGACATGATATCAGACGTTCTGATAGAATGAAATAATTATGAAAGTGTAGAGAGGAAGTTCGTTTCCATGAGTGTTGAACTATACTTTATGTGAGATAAAAATGATCAGGTGAGGGAGGCGATTTGCATAGTCCAAAGAAAATAAGAAGACCGCAGTGGTGCAGCTGTATTCATTTGCAGAATAAGAGAGAAAGTATCAAATAGAACTCTAGGTGTTGATGTTACCATCAGAGGGAAGCAGGAGGACAAAAAAAAAAAAAAAAAAAGATTCCTAAGATCTTTGAGAACTTTTTCGACCAGATCTAAGATGGTTTAGGAAGCACTAGTTTTTACTGAAAATCATTAAAAAGATAAAGGCGTTAAATAGATTACCTCTGTTAGTCTTCCAGAAATACGTTCATCTCACAACTTTTAGTTTCATATATTTATTAAAACATCAATTGCAGAGATCGTTTATCATATTTTGCTTCCGGTTTAAGTCTGTAAATTTTAATCTTCCATAAATCAAGAGGCCAACTATATCAGATGTAAAGAGTGAATCTGTTAAACTTGTCAACCTTGTCGAAGATAATTTTCTTTAGCAAACCGTCACAGAGCCGACAAGGAAAGCTAATATACCTTTAGTTCTTGCATCCCAGGAGTTCTTAGGAACTAATAATCATGCTGGCGAACATCTAGGTATATGTGACCATAGCATGGTTTGGTTTGATGTAAATCTCAAAATCTACTCTCCTAAAGACATAATTATTTACCCCTACCTTTCGAGTGATGGATTTTAATGGATTGCGTTACACATGGTCTCACCTTTGTTGGTTCATGTCTAAGCGAAAGTTTATGCACGAGCAAGACTTATTCTTCCTACGCACAATAGAAACAATGAAATCAACAACAGGCCAGAATGGTATTCCTCGGATATCGCAAATGATATAAAGCATATAAATATACTGTGAAAGTTTAAGAAATAAAGCTATGACCCAAATCTTGCAACGCAATACAGCACAGCTAGGAGAGACGTAAAAAGACTTATTAAGTGAGCCAAGAGAGAGAGCATGAAATCAGCAGTGCAAGAGATACCAGTAAAAGTCCTAAGAGATTTTATATTTATAAGCAGTGTTTCTAGTTGCTGAATTACTTCTATGTCTGTGTAACCCAATAACAAGAGACACATAAGGAGTGGGACGACCTTTACTAAATGAAAGTGGGAACCCATTGTGGATGATAAAGCATAACAACAACTCATATAATTTTTTTTTTTTTTTAGGTTTGTTTCTGCAGTGGACAGCAGCGACATCAATATCAAGACGACTGATAAATAGCATACATGCGATACCAAAATTTATCGTCACAGTTAGAGACGTACTAACACAGATAGATAAGTCGAGGACTAATCAAAGCTCAGGCTCTGGTCGTTTCTATCCAAGAATGATTAAAAACGTTCATCTGTAAACCCATGTTTTCAATAAATCTCTCCAGAATGGAGAGTGGAGACTGGCAGACGTTACCAATATACTGAAAATTGAAGCAATGAAATGCTAGATAGCTAGCGTTTTACTTGCTTCACATAAGTTATCTTAAACTTCTGGAGTCGATTATTAGAAATATAGCAGCAGATTACCTGGAACAACACAGTCTGATCAGTAACACACAGCATGGATTTAGAAGGTACATATCATGCCTCACAATCGTCCTTGAATTCTATCTTGAATAATTCAATGCCCACGACAAAACTAAAACAATGGATATTATGTCTTAAGACTTCCACAAAGCATTCGACAAAGCTCCTCACGATAAATTGATGCTTAAATTCAGGGCCCTTGGGATCACTGGTTACATAAGAAACTAGATAGAAGGCGTGTTATACAATATGGAGGAAGAGCCGTCATGAATGATGAATCATCACCGTAGACACTCGTTATTATTGGGGTCCCCTGGGGTCCGTCCTAGGACCTATGCCTTTCATTATTTACATTAATTATGTGAATTTAGGCCAGATTAGTTTAGTGTCCGAATTTGCAGGATGACACAAAGATCGGCAATGCCATATTAGCTAAAAAAGATAAGCTGAGATGACAGGAGGATCAAGATAAAATGAATGAATGATTTAGAAAATGGAAAATGTCATTAAACGTCAGAAAATATCAGCTAATGTAAGGAGGAAACCTTAACAAGAAATTCAATCTTTGACTGATGGGCAACAATATTAAGGACACCCCGTGCGTGAAGGATCTAAGTGTCACTGTCTCCAAAAAGTTAAATTCTTCTAACACTGGAACGAATCTCTCAGGAAAGTAAATAGAAAGTTAGGATTTATTAATAAATTTTGCATTCAGAAACAAGAATGTAGTATTGCCACTTTCCTTAAGCATGTTTAGGCATTGCAGCTCTGAGCCCTCCACCAAGGTATGGATATTCTTTGATTGGAAGCAGTGCCGCGAAAAGCAACTAAAGTCATTCCTTCAATATGCACTAAACCATATGAGGTCAGAATGCAAGAGCTGAATTTGTTGTCTTTAAGCAAAAGGTGGCTCCGAGGCAAGTTGCTAGAATGCTCAGAGATACTTAAAGAACTCAACGGCGTCGATAAAAAATTTCTTTTTAATCACACCAGTTTTACCACGGAGAGAGATGGATTAAATCTTATAGGTCATAGAGTTAATCTGGAATGCAAGAAATATTTTTTTACCAACGACATTGTCGACGCATGGAATAACTTTTAGAATATGCTGTTCAAAACAACACTGTTGATATGTTAAAAAGTAGGCTTGATCTTCACCTGTCACTTTCCAGTATTGAACGATTACTTAATCATCATAACGTAGAAGTATATTATGCTACCCTCTCAAGCATTAATCTCGCCTTGGTCACGCTGCGGTAACGGACTAACATTGATTAAGCGGAGAAGCCTGCTTTAATAAAACATGAAGGAATCATTGTATAATCTTTACCACATTAGGAGTAATGTAGACATGGTTGATTGCGAGGTTAGAGTTCAAAACTTGTCATCATCATTATATTTAAACCAAAACGTAAAGGGATGCATGTCTTTCGTGAAGGGATGCATGGCATTTTCAAATTCAGTTTCTTTTCTGACCTTCCTATAAAAATTCATTTCATGCATATCAGTCCTACTAGGCCTTTTCTCTACCTGTTTCCCGTGCGGCCTGTTGTTGTTTCTTTGTATCGTTTCTAATTAATGATAATAATAATGATAATAATAATAATAATAATAATAATAATAATAATAATAATAATAATAATAGTAGTAGTAATAATAATAATAATTAATAATTCATGGATTATTTGCCAAGAAAGTTACAAATATATGCACTGACATATTATAACATGAAGACTTGGCGCACAATCATTTCGAAATAGTTAACAATTTCAAGGAAAATTAAGTCTAAAAATCATTCAATAGATATGTTTCTCTAAGGAAAAAAAGTATAATAAAAGTTAAGATCAAGTTCAAAAACATGAAATATAAGTGCTAAGACAACACATACTAAAAGGTTAAAGTCAAGATTAAAAACATGAAATTGAAGTGTCTACCTAAAACAATAAATAATAAACAAACATGCGTTATGCTTCAACATTAGGTACATTAGGCAGTTTGATTGTGTGTGGTTGCTATATATGGTATGGTGGAGTGTTTATAGCAGGAAGTGCGGCAATGCATAGCTTGTAACAACGCCCTGCCCTGCTGCGTGTCCCTGCCGTGCACCTCGCGAAAAAAAGGCGGCATTAGTGATCTGTGTTTTATGGAGCTCGTCAGATTCTTTCCAAATTTCAGCGTTAATTCATTTTGTCTTTCAAACAGGCTTTTTGCATTTAAAACTGATATTGCATTATTGTAAGTAGTGTACTGACCACCAAGGTGGGAGGTGGGCGGATTAGAAAGGGTAGTGAGTGATGGGATGAAGAAATAAAGTTGCTAGTGAAAGAGAAAAGAGAGGTGTTTGGGCAGTACTTAGGGGGAAGGAGTCCAAATGACTGGGAGATGTATAAGAGAAAGCAGCAGAAGGCCAAGAGGAAGGTGTAGGGGGTTGAAAAAGAGGGCATATGAGAGTTGGTGTGAGAGAGTATCATTAACTTTAGGGAGAATAAAAAGATGTTTTAGAAAGGGGTGAATAATGTGCAAAAGATAAGAGAACAATTGGGATCAACGGTGAAGGGGGCAAAAGAGGAAGTGATAATAGGGAGTGATGAAGTGAGGAGGAGATGGAGTGAGTATTTTGAAGGATTGTTTAATGTGTTTGATGATAGATTGGCAGATGTAGGATGTTTTAGTCAGGGTGTTATGCGAAGTGAGAGTCATGGAGAGTGGTTTGGTGAAGAGAGAGGAGGTGGTGAAAACCTTACAGAAGATGAAATGCAATAAGGCAGCTGGAGTGGATGTATTGCTATAAATTTTATTAAGAAAGGGGGTGACTGTGGTGTTGATTGGTTAGTAAGGATATTTATTGTATATGTGGATAATAGTGAGGTGCCTGAGGGTTGACCTAATGCATGTATAGTGCCACTTTATAAAGGCAAGGGGGATAAAGGTGAGTGTTCTGACGACAGAGGTATAAGTTTTTTGTGTGTACCTAGTAAGTTGTGTGGAGGGTATTGATTGAGAGGGTGAAAGCATGTACAGAGCATCAGATTGGGGAGGAGCAGTGTGGTTTCAGATGTGGTGGAGGATATGTGGATGAGGTTTTTCCTTTAAAGAATATGTATGAGAATACTTAGAAAATCAGATTTGTATGTGGCATGTATGGATCTGGAGAAAGCATATAATAGGATTGATAGAGATGCTTTGCAGAAGGTCTTAGAATATATTGTGTGGGAGGTAAGCTGCTAGAAGCAGTGAGAAGTTTTTATCAAGGGTGTAAGGCAAGTGTATGAGTAGAAAAAGAGGAGAGTGAATAGTTCCAGGTAAAGGTTAGTCTGCAACAGGGGTGTGTGATGTCACCATGGTTGTTTAATTTGTTTATGGATGTGGTGATGAGGGAGGTAAATGCATGGGTCTTGGAGAGAGGGGTGAGTATGCAGTCTGTAGGGGATGAGAGACCTGGGAAGTCAGTTATTGTTTGCTGATATTGCATATCTAGTGGCTGATTCGAGTGACAAACTGCAGAAGTGGGTGACTGAGGTTTGAAGAATATGTTAAAGGAGAAAGTTGAGGGTGAAAGTTAATAAAAGCAAGGTTATTAAGTTCAGCAGTGTTGAGGGACAAGTTAGTTGAGATATAAGTTTGAATAAAGCAAAATTGGAGGAAGTGAAGTGCTTTAGATATCTGGAAGTGGAAGAGGTTTTAAATGGAACCATGGAAGTGAGTCATAGGGTGGGGGAGGGGGTGAAGGTTCAGGGAGCACTGAAGAATGTGTGGAAAGAGAGAATGATATCTAGACGGGCATCATTGGTTACATTTGAAGGAATGATAGTCCCAACAATATTATATGGTTTTGAGGTATGGGCTGTAGATAAGGTTGTACAAAGGAGGATACCTGTGTTGGAAGTAAAATGTTTGAGGAAAACATGTGATGTGAGGTGGTTTGATCGAGTAAGAAATGAAAGGATAAGAGAGATGTGTGGTAATAAAAAGAGTGTGGTTGAGAGAGCAGAACAGGGTGTGTTGAATTTGTTTGGACGTATGGAGAGAATGAGTGAGGAAAGGTTGACTAAGAGGATATATGTGTCAGAAGTGGAGAGAACAAGGAGAACTAGGATACCTAATTGGAGATGGAAGGATGGAGTGAAAAAGATATTGAGCAGTCGGGGCCTGGACAAAAAAGGAGGGTGAAAGGGCATGCATGGGATAGAGTGAATTAGAACAATGTGTACACTGGGATTGATGTGCTGTCAGTGGACTGACCTAGGCATGTGAAATGTCTGTGGTAAACCATGGAAAGGTCTTTGTGGCCTGGCTGTGGATAGGGAACTGCGGTTTTGTTTCATTACATGTGACAGCTAGAGAATGGATAGTGAGCGAATGTGACCTTTCTTCATATATACGTGGTGCTCCCTTGTTGACTTGGAAAATGGTGATCAAGCATGAAAAAAAGATGTATATATTTATACATAACATAAATGAGATGGGTTGGATAGGGCATTCAGTTTCCTGTACTGTCTCAGCTAATATAAGAAAAAAATTATGGAGACTTAAGTTAAAGGATAGTAGTACCTTTCAGTCAGCCTGCATTAAAGTACCAGATGAACTCCTTTTTGCAAATTAGTTCTCCAAAATTATTAGCAAAAATTGCAAGCACAGGCACAACACACATACATCCCATGTGAATAATGCAAGTGCTGGGTGTAAGACTGGCTTGTGAGACCTAGTTTGGTACTCTTTGGCTGGGAGAGTCAGGAACCTGCTGCTACAACACTTGTTGATTCCTGCATGTAGCAGGCTTGGTGTTGTTAACCTTCTAATTTCTGCATTTTCTAGCCTGAACACATGGTTGACTACCTTTTTTTAAAACTATTGAAATTCCAACATGAGTGTGATGAGCCAGCCATTGTGTATGCATTGCCATTTGATAGAGGAAGATAGGATGATCCTGATATTAAAAAGATAAGATTTTTTGGCCTATGGTGGGCTTGTTACTGTCACTAGCATCTTTCACATATGAAAGGAGATTAAAAACATGCCTTAGATAATTGTCCAGTTAGCTTCACATCAGTTTTAAGTAAAATTTTGGAAGAAATGTAGACAGATTTTTAAAATTTCTTTTTTCTTTCTTTTTCCTTCATATGGGTTAGCTGTTTCTCAAATGACTGAGGTAACATCAAGAACAGATGACTGAGCATTATAGGAAAAATCTGCACTTGGCTCCTTTCTAGTTCAGTTTATTGGAAAATAATGCCATAGAGGGGAGATTTTCTGACTCTACCTTCCTACTCCCACCTCTTAGTTGCCTTATACAGTATACGAGAGATATATGGGCAGTATTCTTTCTCCCTTATCCCAGGGATAAGTAAAGTATCTAGATCATGAAATAATGTCAAATTACTAGCATAGCTTCTGTAACAAAAAGATCCTATCTTATAAATTCATGAGAATTTTTCTGTGTAATGTATGATAATTGGGACTCAAGCATACCCTCAGATGTAATAACCTTGACTTTCAAAAGGCATTTGATAAAGTACCACATAAGAGACTGTTATGTAAATTAGAATCAATTGGAACAGAAAGCAATGTAGTCTTAATGGCAAATTACTGACAGAAAGCAATGTAGTCTTAATGGCAAATTACTGACAGAAAGCAGTATAGTCTTAATGGCAAAGTACTGACAGAAAGCAATGTAGTCATAATGACAAAGTTTCCAAATGTACAGGGATCAGTATACATTAATGATTTAGAATTGGTTCATGTATCCAAGACCTCCATATTTACTGGTAATACAAAACTAGGAGGTAGAACTATAAATGAACAAGTCTGTGAGATGATTCAGAGATTTTGTCAAACTTATAGAGTACTTAAAACTGACATGAAATTTAACATAGACGAATGGAAAGTTATGCAATCTGGAGATAAAATATACTAGAAATGAATATCAGATATTCAGAAATCTGCTGTCAAATGTAAATGAACGACTTTGGAGTTGTTACCAATAATAGCCTGAAGTGTAATGATTAGTGAACAAAAGCAAGCAGTAAACTAAACTTAATATTAGAATATGTAATTAGGAACAATTACAAAACACCAGAAACAATTCTGACTTTTTTTAGCACTCAAGCTAGACCACATCTTGAATGTGCAATCAACTTCTGGTCCCAAACTACTGAGATGAGGAAAACTAGAACAGGTAAAGATGGTGACAAAACTTTTACCTTTGAGAAATCTGCCTTGTACAGTAAGGCAAAGAAAGATTGTATTTTTTCTCTTAAGAAACTGGACTTCATGGTGACTTAATACAAATTTTCAAAATTTTAAGTGAATTCATCAGCATAAATCATGAGATCTTTTTAAAATACAGAACAACACAATACATCTGCTTGGACAGTGAAATTTAAAGCTATAAGATATGATAATGATGTGTTAAAACATTTCCTTACAAACAGATGTGTTGACACCTGGAATTAGTTACTGTCATATGTTGTTTATGCAAAGGCTGTGAATACTTTTGAAAACTAGGAAGACAAATTTTTCATCAGTTGGGTTATTTACTAGTAATACAAGGGTAGAATATACAAATGCATTAATTAATTTTTCTCATTCTTTCCTCAAAGAATATATATCAGCTGACTGAAAACAATTACCGGAATGTAGTGTAGTGCATCAAAGGGTGTGATACTGTACTTATTAAGATTTATGATACGAGTTTCCCCTCCATTCTGTCCTGTTAAATTCCATGCAGGCTTGCTTCATAAATGCATAATGTTTCCTTCTGCTCTATTCATGATGGCTGTTGTTGCCAGAAAGAGTTGATAGTGGGAAAGGAGCCTTCATACTGTTCAGTCCCTACCTCATCCCCTAAGATTAGAAATAGCAATAGATAGAAGTAAATTCTAAACCAATAACCTAGATGTGGGCCCATGGGCCCTCTGGTATCAGTCTTTCCCACATTTACCATGTGTTCTCACCATTTCCCTCTGTATGTATATTTAGAATTTCAGGTACTGACCTATTCTTGTGTTCCAAACTGTCTGTCAGTCTATGCATCATGAACTCACTTTCCATTTCCAAAAAATACTTACTTCCTCGGAAACCACTCATACACATCTTCAGCTCATTCTTAGTGTGTTAAGATGAAACTTGGACTTGTTCACTCAATAAGTGCTTCAGGATTTTTACTATACAAACTAAGCTGATTGGTGATTGGTCATGTGGAAACAATATCTCCATTCACATTACTTCTGCACAAAATGCATCCTTTCCATCAGATCCCATATAAATTCCTTTAGCATATTCTGAACCATTCCTGACTGTTTTGTTCTCTTACTGCAGCTATCCATGTTTTCCATGGTCTACATCTATTCCTAGTAGTTTCAACTGTATTACTCTGTATCATCTTGATCCGTCATACATTTTCCATGGCCATACCAGTCTACCAGACTGTTATTCAAGTGCCTTTCCAATGATTCTTTATGCTACTTAAACATATCATATCTTCATTCTGTCATTATTCTAATTATAGTATACTGTACTATACAAGGTACCTATGTCTACTGCTCTTATTTTTTTAACTTTCCTGACTTGTATATACATATATATCAGATGCATACATTTGAGTTGAGACAGATACCTTATGCAAGCTTCCTGCACACGTAAATTTCTTCCATTACCTATTGCTTTCACTGCGCCTCCAGTTTTTCTCCAATGCATGACTCTTCTCTGAACTTTATCCTTCTTACAACCGTCTGTACTGAAGTTTACTTTTGAATGTCTAGACTCATCCATAATCTCCAGTTTTTCACCATGCAGAATAATATTACCTTTGATCTCTCATTGTTTTCCAAAAGAAGTCTTACTTTTATTCATTTTCTCTTTCGGCATCATCATCTTATATACATCATTGAAGCTGCTGACCCTTCTGTACAGCTCTTTCTTTGATTTAGGTGATAAGCTACTATCATCAGTATACAGCAATTGTGACAACTTTAATTTTATTTCTTTTCTATAGTGTACCTAAATTTTTAAGCACATCCATGTTGTTTTTTATTTTACAGTATTTATTTTGTCTGTTTTGTTTGCATATTCAGTCAAATTTGATGGATTAGCTCAATAACAGCTACATAGTTATGTATGAAGGGAAAATAGCATCAGTATTGTTTCAATATTTTTTCTCCATCTTTCATGAAATATCAAGAGGTTTATGTTATGCATAGAAACTAGTCTTTATGTAGATTTTTTTTTTATTTTGATGTTCTGTATTAGGTGAAGAAGCAATCAACCCAGAACGTACCATTCCTATTGCCATAGGCCTCTCTCTCCTGTTAGTTTTCGTGGCATACTTTGGAATGGCTTCAGTCATCACACTTGCCCTTCCTTACTGCCAAGAGGTAGGTGAAAGTGTTTTACATTGTTAGAATTTACTGTCTTATTGTATTGCAGGTTTTTTATTGAAATCTTATAATTAGATCCATCTTTCATTCCACCTTCATATACATGGGATGGATCATTTACAATCATTCAGTTTTTCAAAATTAATTCCCTAGATTAGACTTGCTAACCTGCTTCCCTTTATTCGAAGACTTAGGAATTTCTCCAGCCCTCTATAGTGATACCAGCAAACAATGGCTTTTCAACTGAAAAAAGAACAGTGCATTGAGAAGTGCTTATAATGATCTTATTTCACTTGTTTTGATAGTTCTTTATATTCAACATATCATATTTGCATGATCAATAGTTTGTGTGTTGTGTTCTTCAAAGGTGAGATCAGTTTTGATTTTCACTCATGGATTTCTTATGTATCACTTGCATGCTACGATCATATCACTAACATGCTACAGTCAGTTCTTTTTCCATCGTGCACTTAAAATGTAATGCAACTTCCTTGTTCCTTGTTTTGAGGAGGGGTTGAAAATTTTCTTTTTTGACTCTTCTTATTTTTACAAAACTGCAAGATTTGTCTGATATCCGTATGCAGATTCTTATTTTTACAAAACTGCAAGATTTGTCTGAGATCCGTATGCAGATTTTCATTATCATCATATGAAATTGCTATACTGATTCTGATGTTATGTGCACCTGTGCTTGCTTGTGTATTCAATTTCTCTTTAAAAACCAGAACTTTTGTTTCTTTTTGGAAACATGCATTGGTACATTCCATCCAAAGAAATATGTGACCATTCTAACTTTTTCCTAAGTCTTTGAATTCCTTCTCAGCTCACATATCCTCAGACATCTCTCTGATCACCAGTATGGTTTCTGTAAAGTGAGATCCACTAGTGATAATCTTTCCCATATTACTAATGTTTGGTCATCATCCCTGACAGATTTTGGGAAATCCTATGTAGTTGCCCTTGATATATCCAAAGCTTTTAACATGGTGTACCAGTGGTCTCATCTCTAAGCTCCCCTCTTTTTGGCTTCCCTCCCTCACTTTGCTCCTGCATATCTAGCTTCCTCTCTAGTTGATCTATCCATGGTTGTTGATGGATCAGCCTTTACATCTTTCTCTATCAACAGTGGTGTCTGTAGTTTACTCACTGTGTTGAGTGATCAACTTGTAGGTTCTAATAAAAGGGTTCCTTATAGAGAAGACTATATTCAGAAATATACAGAGACTGAACGTGCGGCGTGTCTGTATGCCTTGATGCCCTGAGCTGGACTAATGTTTACATACATTGTGTGATGTACTGTAGAAAATGGGAGGCCAGATATATCTATACAGGACATACTATTACAGATGGTACATGTTACATAAATGCATCTTTGTCCGTCTTGTATCACATATCTACACCTTCCTCCCCCCGCACGCTCGTAGCTCTGTCTTGAGCTGTCTGTGTTTCTGCAGTCTCTTTGATTAGCGTAGGGACACTGGAGGGTCATTGACAAAGGACTTTCTTTTCTTGTCCGAGCAAGGGGCCACAGGGATATGGGGGAGGGGGTCATCACTAGGGGAAGGCACTCGTCGGAGGAAACGTTGATTACGCCAACAGACTCTTCCACTAGGTAATCGTACCTCGTAATCCCTTGTTCTGCCGCAGCCCATGATGGTCCCGATCTTGTCCCAGCGGAGTGAAGTCGGGTCTTGGACTTGTACTGTCTGCCCCACACTTAACTTGGGCAGGGTGCGGGCATGATTGTCATACCAACGTCTAACCTGTTTGGCACGGGCAGCAGCTCGGCAGTCACAAGTCTCAGACTTCTCTTGCCATTCCTGTGAAAAGGACTCTGGGTGGGCAGGAACGCAGGAGCGGAGCGGGTAACCGTATAGTATCTGCGCTGGTGATCTTCCTGTGTCGTTAGGAGTGTTGCGGAGCTTGAGAAGTCCTCTTTCAAATTCTTCATTGTCGATGTTGCCGGAGGGCGCTGTCTTCAAGATGAAGTACTTGACTGACTTGACGGCCGCTTCGGCATGGCTGTTTGACTGGGGTTAGTATGGTGATGATACCACCTGGTGAACATTCCAGCATTTTAAGAAGTATTGAAACTCTGAGCTAGTGAACTGGGGTCTGCCATCTGTCCTCAGGCGGAGTGGAACACCAGTGTCCCAGAAGTAGCAGCAGAACTTGTGTGTGGTGTGTGACGCTGTAGATGAGGCACCACAGGGAATGACGACAGGCCAGCCAGAGAGTTGGTCCGCTATCACTAGGAAGGACTTCCCTGTGACTGTGAAGAAGTCGGCTGATACAGAGTCGAAGGGCCTTGTAGGGTGGTTGTTCCTCTGCATGGGTTCCTGCTGTTGACTGGGTTGCATGACCTGACAAGGTTGACAGGCTTGGACTGTATTGGTGATGACAGCATTGATCCCAGGCCAGAATACAGTCTGCCGTGCCCGACGTTTTGTCTCTTCCATCCCATGATGGCTGTCATGGAGGCGAGTGAGCATCTGGCCGTGGTATGCAGTAGGTATAACTATGCGTTGGCCGTACAGAACCAGTTCCCTGTCGGCAGATAGGCTGTCTCGTAGCTTCCAATAGGGGAGTAGTGAGTTGTGGAGATCATACTGATTGGAGGGGAACCTGGTGATCCCGCAATCCTTGAGGCGGACATACGCAGGGTCCTCATTTGCTATGTCATGAAGTTCTTTAGGGTACTGTCGGCGTCTTGTTTATTGTCAGTGAAGTGTCCTTTGGTATCTTGAGGGTATGTTCCAGGGTCCATTGCACATCGAGGGACACTGACATCCTGAGTTGTATCAGCTGCTTTTCTCTGCTCAAGGTCTGCAGGTCCACCATCTTGACGTAGTCATCCCAACGACTACGCCACTGATGAAATGTCTGGGAAGTGTCGTCAGCACATAATGTGGGTGGCCTGTGTGCGACAGTCTTGTTTGCAGGGTGTGTCAGTGGTGAAGTACTTATGATGTCCATGGTAGCGTCGGAGGTAATGACGTTTGAGGCATCGGTGGCGGGCGTAGTGGGGGTGAACTCCGGTGCAGCTGGGTTGAACGTAGATGTAGGTCATTGTTGTGTTAACATCTGTATCAGCGCTGCAAAGCGTTCAGCGTCTTCCCTGTGTCGCTCAGAATCTTCTCTGCATCACCTCTCTTCCTCATCTGTGTGTCTTTGTTCTTCTTCTGCCCTCCTGCAGTTCTCAGAAGAAATTTGCTTCTCCTCCAGGTATCGAAGAAGCTGGAGGAATTCCGGGGCACTTCCTCTGTCTGGGTAGTGAGGTGTGAGCGTTGGTGGTTGAACAGTGAGCGCGTGGTAAATGGGACTGTCGGTCCATATTAGTGGTTTATCATGGCCCAATTGCTGGTCCAGAGGTGGTCCATGTGTTTCCTCGTACGTGTCTGAGTGATGTGGGGTGTCTCTGGACTTGGAACGAAAAGGTGGAGACACCATTGTTCTCGACTACGTACTGGAACAATCAGGAGAGCGAGAAATATGTGAAAAGTTTATAGTACCAGGGTAGTGTTTAGTACAGGTCCCTGACTATAGCACGGAGCTCATGGCTGGGTTTGGGGGGTGGGGGCCAGCTGGGCTGGCGCGAGATGTAATCCGACATCACGAAATGGCTGCCGCTACCCAGTACCTCATCCCTGACCTTGGGGCGGTGGTTTGACACCATGAAATGCCCAACAAGTACTGTTACACACCTTCCACTGCACTGAGCACATTCACTCTAGCACGACACTGAGCACTGACACCATTAAAGGCTGCGACATACACTGATCAATGCACTGTGCTGGCATCATCGTCTTATGGCGTTGGGCTAGGAGAGGATGCGTTCGAGACGAAATCTAGTCGTTACTCTAACTTATAGTCTTAAAAAGTGCTCACTGCGCCATTTATTCACTGCACCATGTACTCACTACGCCATGTACTCACTGCACCATCCTACTCACTGCGCCATGTAGTTTACTCACTGTGTTGAGTGATCAACTCGTAGGTTCTAATAAAAGGGTTACTTACAGAGAAGACTATAGTCAGAAATGTACAGAGACTGAACACGCGGCGTGTCTGTACACCTTGACGCCCTGAGCTGAAGTGGTGTTTACTGTGTTAACATGATCTACTATAGAAAATGGAAGGCCAGATATATCTATACAGGACATACTATTACAGATGGTACATGTTACATAAGTGCGTTTTTGTCTGTCTTGTATCACATATCTACAGTGTCCCTCAAGGTTCTGTCCTGTCTCCTCCACTTTTTTCCCTTGTATCTGCAATTTCCTTTCTTGTGAAGATAACCAAATGCACTCACATGCTGACAATTCAATGCTGCTGCATTCCTCCACATTTTTCAAATCTGTTCCTTCCTCTTTCACTTGACTGGATCTCGTCTCAACACAACTTCTTCAGTAAACTCAGACTTGGACACTGGTTTAGGTTTCTACCCATCTCAATAACAAAAACTCCTCCAAGGTTTCCCCTCTCTTTTAGCAGATTCGTCATTCCAGCTCTTGACTCAGAGAACATACTTGGTATTTCTATAACATACACACAATCTCGGAAACTGCACTTTTTAAAAATAGCTTTAACCTCAAAAGAAACTGGTGGTCTTGTTTAGATGTTGAAATTTCTTTTCTTTGAGCAGTTGCTCTATTTATACAGAGCATTGATCCATCCTTGTATGGAGTACTTTTCTCACATCTTGGTTGGTTCTGGCTCTGCATCTTGACTTGACAGAGTTGAGTTGAAAGCAGTCTGACTTATCATCTCTGCAAGGCTAACATCAAAACTTGACCCATTTACCCTGTACTGCAGTATTGGATCACTTTCCCTCTTCTATAGGTATTACTTTGATTTTTACTCCCAAGAGCTGGATATTTGTGTGCCCCACCAACAAGCAAGAACCACACTATACTCGGCAAGCTGCTGTGTCACATGATTACTGTTTGGCTGTTGGCAGCTCAAGGATGGGCCATTCTTCAAAACTCATAAATACTTCTCCATATTTCTTCTTTCTCCCTTTCATTAATATTTCAATTAAGGCCTGGCCTTGATGTGGACTTTATCTTGTAACTGGAGCCTCCAACATAAAAAGAAAAAAGGTATATTGAGTTTTTCTATCATTATCAAGTTTGAGTATGAGAAGCAGTTAAGGAGGAAACATAGTACTATAGAACACAAAGGTTTTCACAGTTAAGGAAGTAGCCTTTCCACAGTTAATTACTAATCCTTTGGACCTCTTTGTTTGAAATTCATAGATCGAGCATCCTTATCTGCCAGTTATTCTTTTTATTCGCATTTCATATGATGATGTCACTCCATGGTTGCATTTGGTCACATTGTCAAAAACCTTTGTGGTTAAGCAGCACTGAAAGACACAATTATCCATTTTTTATCTTTGCTTTACTGGATGGTAAAAGTTCTTTAAGTTTGTATGTGTTGTCATCATTGTTATATTCTTTCAAAGGACTTACATGACATGCTATGTTACTGGATTTTTAGAAGTGCTTTGTTCCCTCCTTTATGACAGGGAACTCTGTCAGAAGTTTTAATTCCTGAGGATGATGCTGGTACCAGATCTATTTCTGCAAAGAATTTTGAACCTCAGGAGTTTCTTGTGCATTGCTGGAATAAGATAGGGCTGAAGGAATCTAGCCTTAAGTGGTAGGCATAGGCATGATGTTATGACTTTCTCAAAATTGGATGGAATGAGTTTGAATTGTTATATGTTTGTCATTAGAAGCCTACTGTATATAAATAATTTTGGTGAATGAATATGAAGACTTTGCAAGGTATGGAAGAACTGAATTATTTCTAGAGAAATTTGAACAACTGCATAAATGGTTTTTAGTGGGAGAAAAAAAAAATGATGGTATAAATGTTTTTAAAGGTAGAAAAAGGTGGTTGCAATAGTTGATATGAATGTGAAGGTGGGATTTGGTGAAATTGGAGGGATGGTTGGTAAATTGAGAGTGTCTGGACTAAAGTAGAAAGGAATTCATCTTGTGGATACCTGTGCTGAGAGGGGTTTATTCCTTGCAAAAAATTTTTTTCAGCACAAGATGATTTGCAGGTAAACATGGATAAGAAATGATGGTAAAGAAGAACAAAAGGATTTGACTGACTAAGTGGCAGTGGATTAAAGGCTGTGCTAGATGCTAGAATTGTGGAAGGATTCTTTAGAGACTCTGACTATTTTACAATTCTTGTCTGGGTGAGGGTCAAAGAGAAATGGAGGTATGGTGTAAGGGAGAATGAAAAGTAAAAGAGTTGGCAAGCAAAAAGATTAATCAGAAAAAATAGGAGTAATATGAATATGAATATGAAAATAAATAGAGGGTGACTGAGAGTTTAGATGGAAGTGCATTTAGTATAGGAATGCAGTCATATGTGAATGAGATGTTTAGAATGTTTAGTGAAAGTCT
The DNA here is from genome assembly GCA_038088735.1 of Panulirus argus. Lineage (NCBI taxonomy): Eukaryota > Metazoa > Arthropoda > Malacostraca > Decapoda > Palinuridae > Panulirus > Panulirus argus. The sequence goes on along the minus strand of JAYMFT010002370.1, from coordinate 10,204 downwards.
GTTACGGGTTGTAGAATTAGTAGCTAGATAAAAGGTTACATAACAATAAGAAAGGAAATGCAAATTGGACAGATGAGATTAGAAATGTTTTGGAAGAGAATGAGTAGGCATTTGGTAGATTTTTCAGAAGGAATATACCAGTGGAAGGTCAACAAAGGAGGAGGGATGAATATAAGATGTGTGAATGGAATGTAAAAAAGCTGATATAGGAAAGCAAAGAAAGAGTACATGAAGACTGGAGGAAAGTTGAATGAAAAATTTTGGGATAATAAGAAATTGTACTGGAAGTAGGCAAAAAAAGGGAAGAGGTGGATGTAAGAGTAGAAATGTTAATGTGAGAAGGAAGGAAGATAAGTTCCTGAATCAGAAGAAGGAAGTTAAAGGAAGATGGAAAAAGTATTTTGAAGAACTGTTGAATGTTGTTACATCCATGGGTGTGTAGGATGGAAGAAAAGGATACAAGAAGGGAGGTAAAAAGGACAGTGATGAAATTGAAGGTAGGAAAGGCACCTTGAGTGGAAGGGATTATGGCTGAAATGTACAAGTATTGAGGAAAAAGTGATTCAGTTGATGCTTTTGATATGTAATCTAGAATAGAAATTAAAGTTTGTGTCTGAGGTTTGGATAAGAGATACTATTGTTCCTTTATTCAAAGGAAAAAGTGCTATAGATGTGTTTAGCAATTATAAGGGAATAAGTCTGTTAAATATACCAGGAAATGAGTATACAAGAATATTGATTGATAGAGTGATGGAAGTGACTGGATGCAGAATAAATGAGGAGCAAAGGGGGATTTTAGGAAAGGTAGGGGATGTGTGAATCAGATTTTGTGATGAAAATGACTGTAGAAAGGTATTTAGCAAAAGATATGAAGCTACATGCAGCTTTTAAGGATCAGGAGAAAGCGTATGACAGAGTCGAGCTATATGGGATGAGTTATGGATATATTGGGTATAGGGACAACTGTTGGATGGTGTGATAGTCTTGTGTAGAGTAGCAAGTGCATGTGTAAGAGTGGATGGGTAGTTGAGTGAAGTTTTGTTATACATGTGTGTGTGTGAGGCAGAGCTGTGTGATATCACCATGGCTTTTTAATTGCTGAAACTTCTTCTCGTCAAAACAGTTGCTCCATTTATACAAGGGATTCATTTGTCCTTATATGGAGTGGTTCTAGCTCTGCTTCCTTACTTGATAGAGTTGAGTCGAAAGCAGTCTGACTTATAAGCTGTCCCAGGCTAACTTCCAAACTTAATCCCCTTGCCCTACACCACAATGTTGGTTCACTTTCCCTTTTCTATAGGTATTACTTTGGTTTATGCTCCCAAGAGCTGGCTGCTTGTGTGCCCACTCCATTAGCTAAACCACACAATACTCAGCAAGCTGCAGCATCACATAATCATCATGTGGCCATTGGCAACTCAAGGGTGGGCTGTTTTTATACCTGCTTCTTTCCCTATACATCAAAGCTTTGGAACTCTCTACCTTCTCATGTCTTTCCCAATAGCTATGACATGGCATATTTCAAAAGACAAGTTTTTCACTTCCTCCAAAATTCTCAAATACTTTCCCTTGTCTTTTCTCTTACTGTTTCATAATTCTTTCTGTATTTCAATTAATGCCTGGCCTTGATGTGGACTTCTGTCCATGATTGAAGCCTTCCACATGAAAGAAAAAGGTTAGGGATGGTGTCCCCTCCCAAGTCCCTGAAGTTTATTTTCTCTTAGATAATGGTCTTATTAAGGCCATCTTTTGCTTTGTTGCATCCTCCTTGCTTTTCACATTCCTCATGACGTTTGCATCAACTGCAAACATATCCAGGTAGGATTCCATACCTTCAGGCAAGTTATTAATGTAGATCAAAAAGAGTAATGGTCCCAGAACTGAACTCTGTGGCATGTTACTGGTCATCGCAACCCATCTGGAAAAGGCACCTCTTGACATGCGTCCTTTGTTCCCTCCCACTGAAATAATCTTCTGTTCAATGAAGGAGTTTTCCCCACATTCCTTCTTGCTTGTTGATTGAGCTTCTTAATCGTCCTCCTTTGTGGTACAGTGTCAAATGCCTTTATGGAGTTCAGATACAGACAGTCCACCCAACCTTTACTTTTGTTCAGGACTGATGTCACTCTCTCATATAACTCTAAGAGGTTAGTTAAACATGACCTTTCCCTAAAAGCATGCTGTCTTTCTCTCTGGAAATTTCTCTTCTGGAGAACAGTATCCATTTGCTTTCCAATAACCTTTTTCAGAGCCTTACATACCACAGTCATTAGTGAGCCTTACAGGTTTGGACTCTAGAAGAATAGTTATAATAGTTATTGAATTACTTTCTGTGTCCAGACAAAAGAATCTTCCTGTTTTTCATGATGAACTCCTGCGAATGGAGGTAAAGCCACGCCCAGATTTTTTTGCCAAAAATGATACCGTTAGAATTAGTATTTGTCCCTCAATCATCCACTTTTGAAAGATTTTATCAAGAGAGAATTATGCTGTATGCCCAATTAAATTTCTTCAAAATCTTTAGAATTTCACTGGAGATTACCCGGGAAATAGTCTTGATGGCTTAATCTAAGCTTTACGCTGAAGCACATGATGTGAGGAAGGTGGCCTTTATGTTAGCCTTCCTTAGAAACCTGTCATTGGAGGAAATCAAGAAAAGAAGCCTTTGGGTCTTTTCTCCTACCTTTTTAAATGGTACCTTAGTTTGGACATGGTGGATCAAGCCAATGTGGGTCTTGTGATTACTTCTCCTAAAGAGTTGATTTCCAGTGCACCCCTGATTTAGTAGTGAAAACATTGAAAATTTTCATTCTCAGTCTGATTTGAAAGCATTTTGTCTAGACCTCCTTCTTCATGTAATTATGCTTGCATGCTAGTGGGACATAACAGAAAAGAAAAGAATATAAGTTTTGAAAGTTAAAGAAACCTTTTCTCTCTGAGACAGTGTCTCATGAGCAGTATTTCCTGGTATTCTTACTCTACTAACCATTTCCTTCCATTTTTGAAAAAATCAGTTCTCTGTACCTTTGTGACTACTGTGAATTGTTACATAGATCTGTGAATTGTGAGGTTCTGAATGATTGACACCTGATGGGTTGGTTACATCACCTTGTTGGTGGTCACTGATTGGCTGAAAGTGAGCCCCATTAGACGATAAAAGGCTTTGGTGATTTAGTGATGGAGGATGAGTGAAAGAGAGCTTCCTCACTAATTTTTATGAGGATAGGAATGATACTGACCTAATTTTCCCAGAGGAATATTTTGTAATTTTTGGACACTGCTTTGGAGAGAAAAGGACTTTCATCCTTCAAAACTTCCATTTATGGTTTTCTAATACAGTATGCACTATAGAACATTGATGAATTTAGATCTTGTAATAAAAACATTATATTTTTTCATACATATTTGCCATAGACCGCATTAGTGAGGTAGCATCAAGAATAGAGGATTGAGTCTTAGAGGGAAAATCCTTACTTAGCCCCCTTCTCTGTTCCTTCTGTTTTGGGAAAATAAAGTACTGGAGGGAAGGATATCCAGCCCCCTGCTTCCTTCCCTTTTAGTCGCCTTCTACGACACAGGGAATACGTGAGAAGTATTCTTTCTCCCCTATCCCCAGGGATAGTTTTATGTGTACAGGTTGTACTTCTTGGATCCTGCAGCTGTGGGATCTGGCCATTGCTGGACCACAGAAAATGCCAAAAACAGAAATTGACCCGAGTCATACACCGTTGATGATCCGATCTCATAGTACTCACACAAAGTCTTTAAAGAAGTTCCTTTATCTAATTCCTTCAGGAACTCCACCTTTTCAAGCATATATAATGATTTATGCTAATGCTTTTTAGCACTAACACCATCTTCTGCACCTCTTTTTCTCTTGGATGACATCCTGAAGGGTTAAATTACCGTTGAATATAAGAAATTAACTGGACTGTTAATTAGCTTGGCTGCAGTGTAAATAGATTTTGGTGCCTTTAGCGCTGCCCTAGTGGCAGATCCACAAACTAATAACTAATGGCGGCAGATTCAAAATGTGCCAGACCATGGGAGTTGCCAGACCACAGGGCACATTAGAGAGGTACAACCTGTATAGGTAAAATTCTCATAAATTGATTTCTTTACAAATTAGAATTTCTGTATTTTTCTGTAGGTTTGAAAAATCCTCTGAGTATTGAAGACAGCAGTTTATATTTTGATTTAGATGTTACATATGATTAGGAAGTAATAGTGGTCATGCACAAAGAAAACAAAGAAAAAGAAAATTGAGGATTTTTCTAAGAAAGTTTAGAAATATTTTTGAAAGGATAATTTAAAGTTTGGTAATGTGTACCAGATCCCTAAGCATTGCTATAGGACTCATAAGTTACCATCATTTTTATTTTTAATATAAACTCACAGTTGTTTGCCAGCATGGGTGACAACTCAACTCCTCATATTCTTTTTGTATTTTTCAGGATGTAGATGCTCCATTAGTTTACCTTTTTCAGTACTTTGGATGGGAAACTGCCAAGTGGATTGTTAGTGTTGGTGCTATGTTTGGATTTTCAGCAAGGTGAGATTTCATCTAATTCAAAGCAATGAAGTTTTTTTCTCCATCCTGAACTGTGATATTCTCCCTTACTGTTGACCCTGTTTTCATCTCTGTGGCATCAAGTTATTTCCATAAATCTCTAACATCCTGTTCTAATGGGCAGCTCAGGACTGAAATCTACATGTAGCATCTTCTTCCTTCATGCCTTGGTATAAGCCATCAGGTCTTTTAGCATCAAACACACAAGCTGTCTAACACACTTATGTGAAGATCATGGAGAGGCTTTTATTTTCTGTAAGGCTTGTAGATATTATACAAGGGTGGTGTCATTACAGCTTAATCTTACTTTTCATTTTGAATAAAGGATCAGGATAAACTTTGATAATTTCATTGAACTCAAATGCAAATTTTTTTGAGTGTGGAATATTGTACAGTAGTAAATTTAAGAGGAATTATCATGCAATGGAAACTCCTAGAACTCTGGACAAAATTGTTGCTTCATCCTGGATTAAAACCATTTTAGATTAGCTGAACAGCATGTTGATTTATGGGAATGCAAGTTTTTCTTCACCTATAGAGGGTATTTTATGCATCCCTGTTATTATTAAGAATCCTTCTTTTTTTTTTTGTGATGATTAAATGTTTTAGAGACCATTCAATTAAATTTCAAACAAAAGTATCTCTGCTGAATTTGATATCACATTTTTAATGTATTTAATACATCAAATTTTCGTTCCTTTTTAACTTTTCATGAATATTTCTGATGGTTTTTTTAGAAATTTGTATTTGATGATATTCAGCCCCCTTCAAGATCATTATAAATCCATGCTAAGTATATTAATCTGATATATAGAATTTTTTGTCATAGAATCTTCTTCTTTGGAGTCATTGTTCCGTGAACTGTGAAAGATATCTTAAACCACCAGGGGTTAGAGACCTCCTGTTTACTCATGAGAAATGCTCCTCACCTTTTGTTAATCAGTTGTTTGGTAGGGAAGGCCTGGCCTGGGTCCACCCTTTGACCAGTGAACAACCCCCTTACAGCAATGATGCTGTAGTCCCTAGGACATTGGTCGTGTCAGACCTCGTTATTTCTCAGACAAACTGAGAGGTTAGTTCATTGGCTGCAGCAGCTGGACACTTCTAGGCCATCTTCTTCCATCTTAACATGGATAAGTATCCTTAACTGACTTAGCTGGTATTATGAGTATTATTTAATGGACTTTCATATCAATCAAAGAGATTTGATAGTGTTCATAAACACTACTGAGAACTTGTGTGTACTTGGTGTGCCTGTATGAGATGTGTACACAAGGTTAACTATATGTTTATTTGCTAAATACATTGCCTCCCAGCTTATAATCATCACTTCTCAGTCTTTCCAGGGTTTGCTTTCCTGTGAAGGCTTTCACTATACAGGCCCCTTATAGGGGAATAAACAGATATAGAGACTAGAACGGTGTTTTCCCATGGTACAATACAGATTCCCACCTTGGGGATGTGCTACTAGATGTCAAACATATGACAGTCAAGCCTCCCTTGTTTGACTTCTGTCCCCATTGACCTTGAGTGGCATTAAGATAAACAAAAGGCTTCCTTAGCTTGATCATTGGGAAGGGAGTTTCTTTTTCTTTGAGACTATTATTCTTACAGCATTAATAATGCTGGATGCAACTTTTGGATGAAGATACCAGTCAGCTTGATAAACCTGGCAGACTTTCCTTGAATTTTGTAAGGCCATGGAAGTTGCAGAAACTTTTTTTTAGAGTTCCTTTTTAGCTTTTTTTTATGTTGAAGGCTCCAGTCATGGACAAAGTCCACATCGAGGCTTGGCCTTAATTGAAATATAATTATGAAATGAGAAAAGGAAAAGACAAGGAAAATTATTTATGAATTTTTTAGAAAGTAAAAGACCTGTCTTTTGAAATGTGCAAGATCTTAGTTATTGGGAAAGACATGGGAAGGTAGAGAGTTCCAAAGTTTTGATGTGAAGGGAAAGAAGATGGTATCAAAATGGCCCACTCCTGAGTTGCTGATGGCCAAACAAGAATGTGACACAACAGCTAGCTGAGTATTGCATGGTCTACCTAGTGGTGGGGCATACAAGCAGTTAGCTCTTAAGAGCAAAAACCATAGTAATACATATAGAAGGAAAGTGAACCAGCATTGTGGCGAAGGGCAAGGGGGTCAAATTTGGAAGTTAGCCTGGGAGAGTTTATAAGTTGAATCACTTTCGACTCAACTCTGTTAAGTAAGGAAACAGAGCTAGAACCACTCCAAATGTGAGAGCAGTACTCCATACATGGACAAATCAGTCTCTTGTATAAATGGAGCACCTGTTCAGAAGAGAAGAAGTTTCAACATCTAAACAGGACACCCAGTATCTTAGAGGCAAACTTACCTATTCCCATAATGTGGGGTTTCCAAGAAAGAGTGGATGTTACAATATTACCAAGTATGTTCATTGAGTCAAGAGGTGGAATTACAGAACCGTCAAAGGAGAGACGAGAGTTGTTAGGAGTTTTCGATAGAGAGATGGGTAGAAATTGGGTCTTGGAGGCGTTGAACTTAACATGATTTTGTTTACCCTACTGAGTTATCCTCTCCAAGTCTGAGTTCGTATTGGAAGCTGTGTCAAGGCGAGATGCAGATCGAATGAGAGAAGAGGGAGCAGAATTGGAGGATGTGGATGAATGCAGTGTTGAGTCATCAGCATATGAGTGCATTGCATTGTTTGTGGAAGAGAGGAACTCACTGATAAAAAGGAGAAAAAGTGTAGGGGACAGGACAGAGCCTTGAGGGACACCTGTTCATGGAGAAAAGGGGGAGGCTGATTCATCAACAACCACAGAGATAGATTGGCTGGAGAGGAAGCTAGATATTAAAGAGCAAAGTGAGGGAGGGAAGCCAAAAGAGGGGAGCTTAGAGATGATACCCTGATGCCTCACCCTGTCAAAAGCCTTAGATATGTCAAGGGCAACTACATATGACTCCCCAAAATCTTCCAGGGATGATGACCAGACATTAGTAAAATAGGAAAGAATATCACCAGGGGATCTCGCCTTACTGAAGCCATACTGGTGATCAGAAAAAAGACTGTGATTTTCAAGGTTTTCAAGGCTTTGGGAGTTCAGGAGGGATTAAGAGACTTTGGAAATGGTAGATGTTAAAGCAAAAGGACGAGAGTTTGAGGGGTGAGGACGGTCGCCCTTGTTAGGGATGGGATGTATCAAAGCTTATTTCCAAGGAGAAGGATAAGTTTTGGTTTTGAAACAGAAACGGAAAAGACGAGCAAGCACAGGCGCAAGTTCAGAGGTACCCTCTTTCAGTACACGGGGATGGATACCATCAGGACCATCAGCCTTAATTGTGTCAAAAGAAAGAAGAGCTTTTCGGACAGTCCGAAAAGAGATTACAGGAAGAGTCATATAATTAGTAAGAGGAGCATAAGGGGTGAGGGAATGTCAGAGTCATCCAAGGTGGAGTTAGAGGAGAAACGGTAACCAAAGACAGTTGCTTTGTCAACGGGAGAGACAGCTATAGTACCATCAGGACGGAAAAGTGAGGGAAAGATAGAACGACAGAAGTTGTTAGAGATGCCCTTGGCTAAAGACCAGAAAGACCTATCCGTGAATGACGAGGAGAGGTCACCGCAATTCCTTTGAATAAAGGAACGCTTAGCCTCACGGATAACTCGCTTGGAGCGGTTACAGGCAGTGATAAAAGATGAATTGGAGCCAGAGGTAGGAGAGGATTTCCATGCCCGATACGCCTGATCCCTTGCCTGAATGGCCTCATAACACGAACGGTTGAACCATGGATTGGATGAAGAAGCAGTCTTCGAGGAAGAGAGGATACAGCTTTCATTCCCGCAAAAATAACCTCTGTTATGCGTTTGGCAGAAACAGAAACATCACCACATAAGAGACAGTAATTTGTACAGGGAAAGTCAGAAAAGAAGTCACGTAAGTTATCCCAGTCAGCTTAGTTCAGGTGCCAGTATTTACGCTTAGAAAAGGCTATTGGAGGGGGAGGTACCGTATGATCAGATGAACCAATTGGCGGCGATATTGTGTATTTACAGTGAGATGGACTAGAGGTGAAAAACAAATCCAGAATATTAGGAGAGTGGTCATAACGGTCAGGTATCTGGTTAGGGTGGGAGATAATTTACTCTAAACCATTGAGAATGGAGAACGTGAGGGCTTCGATCCCTCCACCGTCCGTATGGGAGGAATTCAACAATTCCCTATGGTGAACGTTAAAATCCCTGAGGTAGAGGATCTCGGCTTGAGGATGAGAAGATGTCACGGTCTCATGGCAGAAGTTTAGATAGTCGAAGAAGGATACAAAATTTGTAGAATTAGGGGAGCAATAGGCGAAACAGAGGACAAGTTTGGTAGTAGGGAAACAGACTCTGAGCCACATGACATCAAAGTTTGGGAATTCACGGTCCTTGAGGAATGCAACAGGTGTGTTTATGTTGGAATAAGCACAAGAACCACTTTTGAATCTGAAACGTGAGTGGAAATTATAATTAGATATGAATAAAGGACTAGTAAAAACATCATTAGAGAACTGTGTCTCAGAATTAAGATATTAGGAGAGGTACTAGACAGATAGTGTTCAACTGAGGAGAGGTTGCTAGAGAGACCGCGAATGTTGGTATATTGAATAGAAAAAGAGGAAGATCTCACAGTGAGGGGAAAGTCATGGGAGGGGCCGGTACTACTACTGCTAGAGCCCTCCCTTTCATTGGCAGTTGAGTCAGGCTGAAACTCGATTCTTAGACTCCATGATACCGTGGACTAGGGGTCACAGATTGGCGGGACACTGTCATCATGATGCTTATAAATGTTAGAGCGGCTAGGAATTGACATGGATTATGGAGGAGTGACTGAGGATTGGCGGAATGCATGTATAGTGCCATTGTACGAAGGCAAAGGAGGCAGAGGTGAGTGTTCAAATTACAGAGATTTAAGTTTGTTGAGTATTACCGGAAAAGTGTATGGGAGGGTATTGATTCAGAGGGTGAAGGCATTTACAGAGCATCAGATTGAGGAGAAACAGTGTGGTTTTAGAAATGGTTGAGAATGTGTGGATTAGGTGTTTGCTTTGAGAGAAATGCTTGGAAAAATAGAAGGATTTGTACGTGGCATTTATGGATTTTGAGAAGGCATATGATAAGGTACATAGCGATGCATTGTCGAAGGTCTTAAGAATATATGATGTGGGAGGTAGGCCGCTAGAAGCAGTGAGGAGTTTTTATCAAGGGTGTAATGCATGTGTAGGAGTAGGAAAAGAGTGGTTCGTTTTGAGTGAAATTCGGTCTGCGGCAGCAGTGTGTGATGTTCGCATGGTTGTTTAATTTGTTTATGGATGGGGCGGTTGGGGAGGTAAATGTAAAAGTTTTGGAGATAAGGCCGAGTATGCACTCTGTTGGGAATGAGAGGGCCTGGAAAGTGAGTCAATTGCGTTTCACCGATGATACACCGCTGGTGGCTGATTCGAGTGAAAAACTGCATAAGTTGGTGACTGAGTTTGGAAAAGTGTGCGAAAGGAAAGACTTGAGAGTGAATGTGAATAAGAGCAAGGCTATTAGGTTCAGCTGAGTTGAGAGAAGAGTTAGTTGGAACGTGAGTATGAATGGAGAAACATTGGAGGAAGTGAAGT
>JAYMFT010002359.1:0-17321 GCA_038088735.1 Panulirus argus | reverse complement strand
GGGCCCGGCCTTGATGTGGACTTTTGTCCGTGACTGGAGCCTTCAACATAAAAAAAAAAAAAAAAAAAAAAGATTAAGTTCTAATTGATAGAGATGTGAGTGTGCTAAATGCAGCTAATGAGAAGTTTGATCACTTTGTGGTGGAGACAGAATGAAAAAGTCTGTATTGGCTGTAGGAAAAGGGGAAATGACATGGGGTGAAGAGTGGTGAAAGTGATTGACCTTTTGCAAAGATCTCAAGAAAGATTGTATCAAAAATTGAGCTTGTACAAAGATGCTAAGAGAGATTGGGTGAAAAGTGGCATAAGGTGGGAGCAAATGAAACTAAGGTAGTGGGTGAGGAGTGGAATGTATTTAGAGAACCACTGCTTACGTGCATGGATGAAGTGTGTGATATACAGAAAGTGGGATGTAGGTGTTGTAGAGAGGTAGTAAGTGGTGGGATGAGGAAGTTAAGTAGCACATGAAAGAGAGGAGAGACTTTTTATGGGTGCTACCTACAGGGAAAAAGTGTGAGGGTTTGGGAGATGCACTGGAGAAAGAGACAGTAGGTCAAGAGGCAAATGATACATTGGGTGAGGGAGTATCAGCAAAATTCAGGAGGAATGAAAAAAATATTTTGGAAAGAGATGAATACAAGGAGAACAAGGGAGTAAATAAGAGAATCAGTAGTGGGAAGCAGGTTGGGAAGTGGTAACAGGTAAAGAATTATAGAGGAGATGGAATGAGTATTCTGAAGGAATATTGAATGTGTTAGGTGATAGGATGGTAAATATAGGATATTTAGGACAAGGAGGTATGTGGAGCGAGAGTCATGGCGAGGTGTTTAGTAAAGACAGAGTAGTGTGGCTAGAGTGTATAGGATTGCATTTGAATTTCCTCATAAAAGAGAGTAACAATTTTGTTTATTGGTTACCTAGGATTTTCATTGTATGTAACAGCCCAAGATGAGGTGCTTGTGGACAGACAGATTGCCTGTATTGTGCCATTATAGTAATAAAGGCAAGAGGGTATAAAAGCCGAGTGCTCGAATTATAGAGGTATAATTCTAATGAGTACACCTGGTAAGCTGCATGAGGGAGTGATGATTAAGAAAATGGTAGCATTTACAGAGTATCTGACTGGTGAGGAGTAATGTTGCTTCAGAAATGGTAGAGGATGTGTGGATTAGGTGTTTGATTTGAAAAATTTGTGTGAGGAATTTGTTTATGGAATCCATGAACTTAGAGAAAGCTTATGATAGGGTTGACAGAGATGTTTTGTGGAAGTTGCAACAATATAGGGTGTGGAAAGAGAGCTACTACATGCCGTAAGTGATTTTTATCTGGAGAGTGCGGCATGTCTGTAAGTAGGAAGGGAGGAGAGCGAGTGGTTCCAGATGAAGGTGGAGCTGCATCAGGGGTGGGTGATATCACTAAAGCTGTTTAATCTGTTTAGGGATGGAATGGCGAGGGAGGCCAATGCAAGGTCTCTGAGAGAGGGGTGGGTCTATAGCATAATGGAGGTGTGGGAACCTGATTAATGAGTCATTTGCTGTTTGCAGAAGACATGGCTATGGGGACACTCATGAGAAACTGCAGAACCTGGTATCTGAGTTTGGGAGAGTCTGTGGAAGGAAAACAGTGAGATAATGTAAATAAAAGTAAGCTGATATAATTTGGCAGGGAGCTTGAGGCAGGTTAGTTTCAGTGTTAGTGAATGGTGAGAACCTGGACAAATTGCAATGCTTTGGATCTCTAAGAGTAGATGCAGCAGCAGATGAAACAAAGGGAGCTGAAGTTAACCAGTGGGAGGGATTACCATTCATACCTTATGCCTTGCCCATTTGTAGCTCAGATATTACTATGAATACCTTCTCTGAGGAAAATATAGGAGTACATTGAGGTAAAGGTCATGGGTGCATGGAAGTGTGTGTGTGGAAAGATACATTACTCTCTGTAAGAATAAATATAGGTATGCTTCATGGTATGGTAGTTCCAGTGATGCCATGGGGATGTGATTCTTGGACCCTAAAGGCAAAAGAACAAAAGAGGGTGAATGTATTGGAATCGAAATGCCTGAGGACAATGCTGGGAGTGAGGATGGTTGATCATGTCAGGAATGAGTGTGTAAGAGAAACATATTACAGTAAATGGATTGTAATTGAGAGTTGAACAGGGTGTACCAAAATGGTTTAGGCCTATGGAGAGGATGAGCAAAGAGACATAGAGGATGTGAATATCAAATCTAGAGGGAACAAGGGGGATGGGGAGATTAAGAAGATAGGAGAATGAAGTGAAAAGACTTGAGCTACTAGAGCCTGAACATGCAAGAGGATGAGGGGCATGTATGAGATAGAGTTGGTTGGAGCAGTGTCATATAAAGGGGCAACACACTCTTAGTGGACTGAAACAAGGCATCTGAAGTGGTCAGGTGAAACCAAGGTTTCATTGTAGAAGGGGGCTTTGGTGTTGGTGCATTACACATGAAAGCTGGAGAGTGTTGTTGTAAGGCTGTTCTTTGTCTGTTCGTGGTGCAACCTTGCTAACACAGGAAATGGCAAAAAAGTACAAGAGGAAAGTTGACATTATATGTAGGAGATAGTCAGGTTGGGGAAGAGTTGAAACTTTGGGGATATGAGGTAGATACCTGACAAAGTGGATGTCCCAAGCATTTCTTGTGGTTCAGTGTTGAGCTATTCAATCCAAGGGAGAGACTTTAAGGCAACAGTTTGTTGAGAAATGTATATAATGTGCAAAGGAACTTGTCCTGAAGGATAATTTCAATGGATTCTGCACATCAGTAATAGATGAGATAATTTTAACAAGTGGTTTAAGTAATTCCTTAAATATTTGTTTTTCAAACTGCTAAGCATACCGTACGACTCACCATTTCTCATGAAATTCAAATTACAGTACTTGTCAGTCTCAAAATTACATTATTTTCATCATTATCTGTAATTTTATCAGCTTTTATATTTACTAATCTCTTGCTTCTCACTGTGATGGTCATACAGGAAACTGCTGGCTGTTCTGTATGTGACTATAAACAACTTATTGTAACACATATTGCAAAGAGAAATTCTATTTCAGTGAAAACTTTTGTCAGCTAACATCCTTTTAATACAATATAGTTTCTATGGTCCTTGCTTTGCAGCAGGTGTCATATTGATGCCTCTCTCCCTAATCCTTGATTCTATGCATGCATTCTGATTTTCCTTAACCTTTTTACTGCAGGTATGGTCCAAAAAGTCCATCACCATAGGTGCAAAAAAAAAAAAAGAATTGCCTTTGAAATTATAGATTAGGATTCAACAGTAACAGAAAATACACAGAAAGGTATATTATACTTTTGTGTTGGCCTTGTTCACTACTTCAAGAGCACGGGAGGGTGTGGAAGACATATAACAGCTCCCAATAACAGAGTTTCTTTCTCCTGAGTTTGTTTTCAGGTTGTTCTTACACATTGGTGCTAAATAAGATTTTTCTTTGAAAAAGTACACCTCCCATGGTGAAAATCAATATCAGGGAGGTTGGTTGGCAAGTGTGAGAAGGATGTTGACTTTGTTTCATTTGTAATCTATAATTTAGTTTTGCACTCATTTCATACACAGGTGCAGCATTGGTTATGAATAACATGATATAACTAGAAACATTACACCTCACACAAAAATACAAATATGTGAGGACTGGAATGTCTGGGGAGGATTTTTTTTTTGGGGGAGGAAATAATCTAATTCTTATCATTACATATCATCATCCCATCATTACTTACAGAAAAAATTAGGCACAGTTGTTTCATAATTTCTTTCACACATGCAAGGTCAGTGGGGATGCCTCTTATGTGGACCTCCTTCATTACATGACCCTGTTAATTTCACTCTTTTATTTGTTTAATTTTTAGATATCAAAAGTTATTCTACTTAGCTTAGCTTTCCTCACAAACTGATATGCAAATGAATTCAAACAGCAACAGACCATTGGTTCCTGACTAGGCTATTCATGATAGAGAGAAAAAACTTATGGATTAGTGCAGTAAAAGACAAGATTTTGCAAAGAGGAAGACTTGTAAACATTTTGTATAGCAAAGGAGGTGCAAATAATTTCAGTCATGGATTTGAAGAAAAGTACTTATCAAGTCTCTGCACAAACATATCTATGGTATTGCTTTCACCTAATGTAACAGGTAAATCATTCCACAAATTAACAATCTTTTTTAAAAAAAAGTGCTTCGCCTGATTCAAGGTAAAATGTTTGCTCAGGAGTTTGTATTCATTACTATAGGTGAAACCAGATGAATTTATCCTTAAAGAGTTCATTGTATTGAGATTATTAAAGCCTTTAATGATTTTGAATATTTTTTTTTTTTCAATGAAGGCTCCAGTCATGGACAAAAGTCCACATCAAGGCTGGGCCATAACTGAAATATAAAAGGAATTATGAAAGGGAATAAGAAGAAACAGGAAAGCATTTATGAATTTCAGAGGAAGTGAAAAACCTGTCTTCAAAATGTGCCAGATCATAGTTACTGGTAAAAACATAAGAGGGTAGAGTTCCAAAGGTTCGAGGTGTAAGGCAAGAAACAGTTATCAAAATGGCCCACCCATGAGTTGCCAATGGCTACATGGTAATTATATGACACAGCAGCTTGTGAGTATTGCGTGGTCTACCTTGTGGTGGGGGCAAATGAGCAGTCAGCTCTCGAGAACTTGTATCAGATCAACTCTTAACCTTCTCTTTTCTAAGTTAGATATACATTTATCAAAATGTGTTTCTCCTAGTGGAATAAGTCATCCAACAATCCCTATATTTTCTGCGGGGTCCTTGTGTAGACGCTTCCTGCAGTTGAGGGCTGTGCACATCCATTTGTGTTTGTAGGGGTAATGAGTCTCTCTCTCTCTCTCTCTCTCTCTCTCTCTCTCCCCCCCACCTCTCCATAATAATGTAAGAGACATCCACAGTCTACTGTGTTCAGCTGGCTGAATATTTATACAGGAGGAACAAGTTATGAACATCAATTGATGTTCGCTGCTGTTTCCTAAAAAAATCAGTCATTCCTTAAATGACTGCTTAAAAATTTTTGGGAGTCCCTAGAATCAACAATTATCAAAATATAAGAAATAATTTGTGAAAAAATTTACCTTTTGATAAAGTAACTGCAATAATTTTTCTAGCAAACTGGAGGCAAAGTTTCAAAGTTTAGAAAATAAAAAAGACATTTGTTCTTATGATTAACTAGACCATACTTTTCTGATTAAAATAATGTACAATTAAACACAGTGAGTCATTATTTATGAGTTCTGCAAGCTCTTAATTTATGCTGCATCCCTGCTGGGTGTCTGAGGTGTTCCAAGTGTTTTCTGGCATACCAAGTGAGTTGTGCGATATTTTTGTCATCAACAGAGATTATCAAGAATGGTTTTAATTGATATTATTTATTATATTGTAAGAGGGACACAACAACAAAAGTTATATGTAACAGGAAGGCACAGATCTTGTACAGGCATCTTTGATATCTCCACATATAATGACGAATAAATGTAAAAGTTTAGACCTGCAGTGTCTGGAAACTGTGTGTGGAATGCCAATACAAGTGTAAATGGCTGCATATTTTGCTTTGAGACTGAGGCATCTAATTCAAGAACTGGTTCTCATATGAGGTCAACTGCCTCCCAGATCGTAGCTCTCGCATAAGGTGAACCCCCATCTTAGGTATAATACGAAATATTAAAGACTAAAAAAAAAAAAAAGAAAATAGCTGGTAAATCTTACGTATTTGTTTCCCTTCAGACATTAAATTTGGTGCTTTAAGCTCGTTCACCATGCCAAGCATTGGTTGACTTTTGCTGACTCATTATTCCTTGTCTTTTCTCTACCACCACCAATGGATTACTGACACAAAGAATTTTTACTTGTGCTACTAGTTCAGTATCCACCTAATCCTTATCACAATACAAGAGTTCCAAAGATTATCACTAATTTGCCAATAATTAGTGTCAGGTGTACCAAGCATGCATGCCAGGGCCATACTCAATCCCCATCATAATATATGGATAACTGAGATACTAGAATTATTTTCAGGTAATAACTGTAGTTGACTGTGACATAAGGCATCACTGCATACTGAAAAAATGTACCATCCTGTTTAAATAAAGGAGGGAAGGCAACCCTAACAAGTATGCCAGAAGTTCCCAAAGGGTAAGACGTTGTGTTGCTGGGGTAACTGACACTGGAATTTTCTCCAGTGCTAATTCTATTTGCATGTAACGTAAGACAATCAGTGCATACCAATAAAGCATTCCCTCCAATTTAAATGATGGTCAAAAGAGGGCTTCCATATGTGTAGGGTCCTACCACCATAACCCATGCATGTACAGCTGGGGTCCATAAATAGTTATTAATTTTTCAATGACTAAACAATATCTCATGAGTGGATATGGACTATCTCATTAGGTGAGTGGATATGGAACAAACTTGTACCACAAATATTACATAAAACATTCTGTACTTAATTCTTGAAGATACATGATGAGGGGCCAAGGACACAGGGTTGTGTTTTTAAATTTTTAAGATACAGGGAGAGGGGCCAAAGGAGACACCATTATGTATACTAAATTATTAGTGTAAAATATTTATGATTGGATAATTGGACATGAACCACAGATACTGCATATAGAGATCTACACATGATTAAGTTTTAGAGATCAAGGGTCAGCATTCAAGGTGACATGGCCTTGTGAGCTAAAATGTTACTAAATACTTAACACAGCATCTTATGACTGGGTGAATGAATTTGGGACAAATCTTTACCACTAATTCTCTATACAAAGCTCTTTGCCTAAGTTTTTAAGGTTAAGGTCACAATGTCTTGTGTACTAAAATGGTACTAAATCATTTGTTCACAGTACCTCATGAATGGATGATTGGATACTGAAAAAACTTGTATTACTCTCTTCATTCAAAACTTTGCAACAAATTAATTTTTTGAGCTTGAGGTCAGAGGTCAAGGTCAAAAGGTCTTGTAAATTGAAATTCTAACAGATGCTTGAGTAAATAGTATCTGAAGACTGGATGTGGACCAAAGTTATAACCACAGAGACAATGCAGTTCTACATCTGCATAAGTTTAGGATGTAAGGGACAAAGATCAAGTTCATAGGGTCATGTGTATCAAAATGCTACTGAATCCATATTCATACAATATCTGTTTAGTTGCTAAATGGACTGACCAAATGTGTACCATGGACACTGTAAAAAAAATAACTGGTGTTCCTCAAAGTTCTGTCCTCTCCCCTACACTTTTCCTCCTTTTCTATCAACAATTTCCTCTCCACAAGTAATCCAATCCACTCATATGCTGACAACTCAACATTTCATTCATCCACATCCTTCAATTCTGCTCCCTCTTCTCTCACTCGATCTGAATCCTGTCTTGACACAGCTTCCTCAATATACTCAGACTTGGACATGATATTTCAGTGGGTAGACAAAATCTTGTTAAGTTTAATGCCTCCAAGACCCAGTTCCTACCCATCTCTCTATCAAAACCCCACACAACTCTCCTTTGACAGTTCTGTAATTCCAACTCTTGACTCAATGACATATTTGGTATTACTGTAACATCTACTCTTTCTTGGAAACCCCTCATTACAGGAATAGCTAAGTCTGCCACTAAGAAACTGGGTGTCCTGTTTAAAAGTCGAAACTTCTTTTCTTACAAACACTTGCTCCATTTATACAAAGGATTGATTCGTCCTTTTGTGGAGTACTGCTCTCACATCTGGGGTGGTTCTAGCTCTGCATCCTTGCCAACACTGTTAAGTCAAAAGCACTCTAACTTATAAGCTGTGCCAGGCTAACTTTCAAACTTGACCCCCTTGTCCTATGCTGCAATGTTGGTTCACTTTCCCTCTTCTATAGGTAGCACTTAGGTTTTTGCTCCCGAGAGCTGGCTGCTTGTGCGCCCACACCACTAGCTAGACCACACAATACTCAGTAAGCAGCTGAGTCGCATGATTACTGTGTGGCCATCAGCAACTCAAGGGTGGGCTGTTTTGATACCTGCTTGTTTCTTTACACATTGGTGACAGGTTTATCACTTCCTCAAAAATTTGTAAATACTTTCCCTTGTTCTCTTTTCAGTTTCATAAGTCTATCTATATTTCATTTATGGCCTGGCCTTGATGTGGACTTTTATCAGAGACTGGAGCCTTAAAAAAATTGTTTTATGGTCAAATATCAAATTTTCAACCCTAATGTATATAATATCTAATTTGACTTTGTCTAAAATCCCAGACTTTTTGGAAGCATACCTAAGTGCAGCCCATCCATAAGAAAGAATATTCTAACCATTGCCCCATAGCTCAACGTCCTGCTATCTGCAAAAGCATCGAAACCCTCAATTCTCACTTTTGGAAGCACTTGGAATCCCTTACTTGCTTTCTGGTCACCTGTGTGAATTTTGCAATACTAGGTTTATTGGTGATCTCTCCACTGTGATATACCTTTGGTCTTCCTCTCTCAGGTTTAATGAGACTTTTGTTGTGGCCCCAGACATCCTCAAAGCATCTGACAGGCATAGCCAAAGTCCCTGCTTTCTAAACAACTTTTTTTGTTTTTTCTTCCTCTTTCTGCTCCCTTAGGAATACTTTCCTATGGCTGTTGCTATGCAAAAGTTGTTGATGGAGCAATATCTCCTTCCTATACTAATGTTTCTCCGGGTTTTGTTCTATCATCCACTCTCTTTCTTTCTTAAATTAATGATCATCTTTCTTTAACTTCTAACCTTGTTCTCTCTCATGCTGATGATTCCTGTTTACGTACTCCAGCTTACTGTCCCTACCCTACTCCTTCTAATAACCGTTCTCTCTCATTTCGTTTATTTTTCCTTTCTCAATTTATACCTATGCAATATCTCAGATTGGGGAAACAGTAACCTAGTTAAAGGTAATAGAGCTAAAATGCAGTTCCTCCAAACACATCTGTCTGTGAGTCATTCAATTGCAAATCACAATTCACCCTATAATAACATAAACATGTTGGGTGTAACTACATCCTCCATTCTAGTGCCATTGTATAAAGACAAGGGACAAGAGGGAAAAAAAAATGCTAGTGTTCATATTACAGAGATATAAGTTTGCTGGGTATACCTTAAAAGTTGTACAGACATGGTTATGGCATGCAGGAGTGGTAAAGGATGTGTGGATCAGGCATGTGCCTTAAAAAATCTGTCTGAGAAATGCATTAGAGAAAGAGAAGGATTTGTCTGTGGCATTTATGGATCAGGGGAAAGCACATGAGAAGGTTGATAGAGATGCATCATGGAAGATTTTGGGATTATACAGTTAGGGAGGAAAGCTACAACAAGCAGTGAGGAGCTTCAATCAATTAAGTATAGCTTGTGTCTGAGTAGAAAAAGAGGAGGGTGAATAGCTCCAAATGAAGGTGGGTCTGCAGCAAGGGTGTGTGACCACCATGGCTGTTTACTCTGTTTGTGGATGGGGTGGTAAAGGAGGTAAATGATAGGGTTTAGAAGAGAGGGACAGATCTGCAGGCTGTTTGGAATGAAGGGCCTAGGAGGTGAGTCAGACATCAATTGATGTCTAAGTTTGGGAGAGTATGTGTAAGAGGAGAAAGTAGAAAGTTAGTTATTAAATGTAAAAGAGACAAACAAGTTGGCTGTAGTATAAGCTTGAATGGAGAGAACCTAGAGGATTTGAAGTGTTTTAGATACCTGGGAGAGGACATGGTAGTGGATGGGATCTGAATGAGGTGAGCCATATGGTGGGAGAAGGGTCATAGTTGCACTGAAGAGTATGTGGAAAGAGAGGATGCTGTCTATGAAAGCAAAGATGTTTGATAGTATAGTAGTCCGAATGGTCTTATATGGATGAGAAGCATGGGCTCTAGATGAAAAAGAGCTTGCAAGAGGGTAGATGTATTGGAAATTAAATGCTTGAAGAGAACTGATTAGGAAATGATGGGGTAGGAGATAAATGTGGATATAAGAAGAGTATGGTCGTGAGTTGTACTGAAATGGTTTGGAAATATGGAGAAGATGAGTGAGGGGAGGCTGACTAAGAGGATATATGTTTCAGAAGTGGAAGGAACTGGGAGAAGGAGTTGATCAAAGATGAGGAGGAAGGATGAAGTGAAAGATGCTCTCAGTGACAGAGGCCTGCTCATACAGGAGTGTGTGGAGCATGCAAAGGATAGAGAGAATTGGAACAATGTAGTACACAGGGGACATGTTGCTGATGGGATGATCTAGGGCACATGAAGCAGTCAGGGGGAACTACTGAAAGGTCTTTGGATAGAGGACTTTGGTTTCTGTGCATTATATATGTCATTTATAGTGAATATGAGCAAATAAAACAATTCTTCATCTGTTCCTGGTGCTACACCACTATGAAGAAAACAGCAAATAAGAGTAAACAAAAAAGCAATCACGTGCATCACCTTACAATCAGTATTGGCTTACCAATATTATTTATGCAAAATATTATCAACAAGCTTTTTCACCCAATGACATTGCATTGATCATTTTACCAAGAAAAACTTGAAAACTTCAGCAGAATTGCTACAAACACAAACTTTTTGACCACTGAGCATTGTCAAAAATCTTCTCAGTGGTAGGTATTTTGTCATGCTGAGCATCACATTCCTCATTATCATTAAAGCCACATTGAAACATCATTATTATGATGAGTTGTCATCACATAAGATGTTCTTTCCCACTGTTGTCTCTATTTTCTTCTACATCTTACCACAACATGCTAAAGCAGATACAGTGGGAGCTGCCCAGATAGGGATTGAGAGAAATGACATCCAACTGAATATAGAGAACAGTGGGTGGAGAATATTTAGTCGCAAGAGAGTATCCTCAGTCAGTTGAACCTGCTAGGCAACAAAAATGGCACAAAATTAAACCAGTCGTAAATCTTCATATTCGGTAATGTAACAACATTAGAAAGTGAAGAAAAGCATGATTCCTTGAGGCAGGAATGACTAAACAGCTTTTCATTTGGAATACGATTGGTCTATATAAAAGTGCAAACAGTTTTTATTTTCAGCACAGAATTAAATTAACTCTTTAGTATCTTACTGTATTCATTACAGCACCTTCCTCTTGCAGGTAGCATCCCAAGTTTTGTGAACATTTCCTCATATACATACCACTGTCAGAAACTAAAATAACAAAGATTTAATAACAGAGACACTAAAGTTTTTGATATTAACCACCTTTGTCGTTCATGCGGCAGATGATTTTAAACAATGTCAATCTTAATATCTTGTCTTCATTCTAACAAGGTCATGAAAAATGATGGGATTTGTATACTAGTACTGAAATGAATTCTCTTTTGTTGCAATATATATTGTATGTAGTGAGATCACTTATATGAAGATGTATTTCAGAAATAACTTTTTACTGTAAATAATGTTTGGTTAAGTTTTTAGAGTGGTCAAAGCAAAAATATATTTTTACTTTGTGATAGAGGACTTTCAGATGAAGTGAATGATGTGTTATTCTTTGCTAAAAATTTTTTTGAAAGATATGTAGTATAATGAAGTTTTAAAGCAGTTTCGTTTAAAAGAATGCAAATCAGAGTGAGACATATGTACATTACCAGTATACTTTCAAAAATGCTATTTTTTTAATGTCATACTTCATAAGATGAGAAATGCATATAAATTATCTATGATCAAAAATTGTATTATATTGGCATTGTGGATAAAATGTAAATACAGGTAAAGGTAGCTTGAATTTTTCAAAGATGAATCTCCTGCAAAAAATTACCAGATTTGATATGCATCTACAGTGACATAAACATATTTTAGGTAATACTATTGATAAGATTTTTTAAACTGCAACTGTTGTAGGTTCATAATGAAAAAGTTGAATGAACTGTACTCTTTCCTTTCATGCATACAATGCGTGCTGTATAATAACTTTTTTCATATAAGCATTTCAAAAATATATTCTAGTCCAATTTGTAATTATTTTCTTCCTAATAGCAGTGAATTAAAGGATGGGAAATGAGAGAGCCCCACTATAATTGAAAATAATAGGCCCAATCTCAATGACAAACACTGGGTAACATACCAACTGTCCCTAAGGTCAGGATCACCTTGAGTGGATGACCACTCACCACTGTGCCCTCTTAAGGATCAAAGGTTACACCACAACCTCCAGTCCAGATGTAGCAAACACCTCAAGCGACTACTCACCACTGTCCTATCTCAAGGATCAAAGATTGTAACACAAGTTCAAAGCCAGATTTAATAAACAGTCAAATAATTTTCTGCTCTACTATCACTTCAGCAACAGCCTCTGCTTGAGCCTTTATGTTGCATTTCTTTTATCTCCATTTATGACTTGGGCCTTCTCCTCTAAAAATTGAATATCATTACATCAATACTTGCTTTTTCTGTTTGGGATCAAATACTTGGGTCATCCCCTTATTAGATTTTTTTAATATGTGAAGACAGAGGGGTCCTCAGCAGTCCAGCTTTATTAACAAGTGATGGTCCTTTACATTTTTTTTCCATCTTCCAATGTCTTTGTCTACTTATTAGGTGGATCTGTTTCTTACTGAGTTTTTGTCCTCGGAATCACATTCATGTTTTTTGTTCCTTTCCCATTAATGCTTTTGGGTGCAATTGCAATGCCATTTGGTACCAACTTTACCATACCACAACAAGGTGGGTTCCCTTCCAGGATATCTGATTCTGTGATTCAGATTTTCCATTCAGAAAAGTTTAGCTCATACCCTGAATTCTACACTTCAGTTAAAACTCAACAGAAATCTTATAATCTTATACACATGTCTTTATCTGCTACTAAATTTCAATGTCTATATATCTTCAACATAAGTATTCCTTGAAAAAGACATAAAACATAAGTTTGTGTACAAATGTGTACACTTTTTGTCATAGGCTATTTGCTAGTGGTATTCTGTATACAATATTACAATATATGAAGTCTTGCTGATACAGTATGTTTTGACTACATTTACTTTAAACTCCTCGTAAAGGTTTACAAGATATATTCTACAGTAGTTCTAACCTGTTTGCTTTCCCAGCAGTTCCCCTCCTAATCATTCCCTTGTCTAATAGTTTATATTCCAGTCTTCTCCCTTACCTTAGACCATTTCCTTCCTATCTGTTCCCTTTTCAGCCATTCATTCAACTAATATTTATATTTCTTCACTTGTTTCTTGTCTGGGAGTGCTCAACCCCTCCACTGGCTTTGGATGTATATTAAATAGGTTCATTTTTGTCTAAGATTTCCTTTCTTCATTAAAGTTTTCTTTATCTCAGTCCATTATTATTTTCAGTCCAATTTATTTTAGTTTTATTATTTTCACACAAAAGGCAAGGGTCACATAAACAGTGAGAGTGTATGGGTTTTAGAATTATCTTTAACACCTGAAGAAAGTTTTCAGGTTTTAGGATTGGTGGATGTAGCTTGACGCTGACAGTCTTAATTTAGATGGATAAATACAGTTTCTGAAGAAGCAACTGGTTTCCAAACTTCTGGTATCAGTTCCTAGAACAGAAGAAGGAGTGCTGCCTCAATTCTCTTACCCCTCCTAAGAAAGCTGCCTTATCATGGGAAGGATTGTACACTTTGATGAAGTAATGAGCTACAATATTAGGGACTTCAGTTCCAGGCAAGGTTACCCAAGTTACAATGGTCATTGCTGAAAGGCCAGACTAAATGACTCCAACCATCAGTGAAGGAAAACATCTAAGATATAGTCCATACAGTTGAAACATATCACAGCAGTTACTGGTTTTAAGGTCTCCTTTGTCGAGGGAAGCAGGAGACCACCAGGGGCTGTGGCTGACACCTCAAACTTGCTAATGTGATCACTGATCAAAGGCAGAAATTAAACATAGCAACACCACCTCTTCAAATCCTCCCTTCTTTATTGGGAAAGGGAATTCAAAAATCAAGATGATGACTCTGATAACAAAGATTTCTGCTGAGATATCCAACTCTTTCAGAATTTGCAAATTTTTGGATGCAGAAAGATGAAAGACTGAAACCCTTGCTGTATTTGAGATCTATAGGAGCATTACCTGAAACTGGGGAAGGTTAACAAAATTTGCCAAACAGGAGATTACAGTTGCTTTTACAAGCAGGAACTGAGTCTCAGACTAAGAAGCTAACAGAATTGAACGAAGCTTGCTGGAGTTGATACTAAAGTATCTACAAACCAGTACCTGAATCACATCAGAGGAGTCACTTTCAACTGAAAGCTTCTTAGTTTCTCAGAGAAGACACTACAAAAATAACTGGGAAGCCAAATGGTAACAGAAGTGCAATGAATTTATAAGAGGATGGGTGATTCTTTAAGTACCATCAGCAACACTCAAGTCTCACATTAGACAGGGAGTAGCTTTCTCTTAAAACCACTGCAACATTGTATGCAACGAACATCCAGCATTATGTTCCATTTCCCAGGCACTAATTCATATGCAAACTGTATGGCCATATGTAAAAATTCTGTCACTCAAAGATGGAGATATTTATTACTTGTGCTGAAACCAAGGACAATGTTCATGGAAGGGTCAAATGTGTCAACTGCCGAGACAAACAACTAGCCTTTGATAAAAGATGTTATTACAATGGAGAAAAAAACAGTACCAATTAAGACTACAGAAACTATTATACAGCAAGGCAAGAAAATTTGTGATATGTACCAGAGGTAGAATAAGAATCCTTGACAAAGCCTTGCAAAGCAAAGAAAAACTTAAACAAGAAACTGACAAGTGGAAGCCTAGACCAACAGCATTACCACATAGCATTGAAGAGCAACAATTAATGAGGTTGCAGCCAAAGCTGACTCTTACCCAGTAAGCACCTATGTACAAACTGATTTCCCCCCATGGAGGGGGGATATTAAATACCTCAGGGACACTGACAATTAAATCCCTACACCAGATTACTGTGCTGTATAAGGATACAAAAGCCACTGACACGTGACCAGCCACAGTTAGCAAGAATTTCAAAACATTCTTCAGTGATGAGTCCAGCAGATCTGAACAAAATGCAGCTGGCAAAAGACAAGGCCAGATCACAAAAACCAAAAGATATTTCAAAACAGAGTCCACTCTGAAGAGTCTCCTCACTCCCTATGCTTATATAAAAAAAAAAAAAAAAAAAAAAAAAAAAAAAAAAAAAAAAAAAAAAAGCCCCCAATCCACTATATTCATTACAGTCAGAGGGAAAGCTGGACAAAATCATCACCTCTGAGTCTCAGAGTGGTGTGTGGCTGACCCCACAAAAGGATAACAAGAGAATGCTTCATCAGTATTCCCACCAAGAAAGTTAAGTGGAATCTAAGATAGGAAATTACCTAACTAAACCACACTCGCCAAAGGGAATGACTTTCTTAGTTCATTGGAACTGCCAGGAAATTCACACTAAATGAGAATTACATCTAATAGCTTCAGTTAAACCACTTTGTATGAGTACTCAAGAGATCATGACTATGGAAAGCTATAAACTTTCTCAGAGAGGGTGTCAAATTCATGCCCATTATGGGACTTTGATAATGGACCTCATGGAGGATATGCAGTAATTGTACATCAAGACATTCTCCCCAACCCCATTTCTCTGTAGTGAGGATTAGCATGATCAGACCATAACTGATGCATCCAAATATCTTCCTTCAACTGATATAATTAATACTATGGGTCTGGATAGCATAACTAATTACCCATCATCCACTTTCCTGCTTTTGGAGGATTTTAATGGCTGCCACCTCCAACACCAGGAGAAGGGTTGGAATCACTGTTTTTGAAAACAGAGGTAGCTGACCTCAACAAAGATTCCCCTATCCATTTCCACATTCAAAATGGGACTTACTCCAACAGTGACTTGTCCATTTGTTCAGATGATGATCATGGAAGTGATCATTTTCCAATTCTGAACAAAATGGGTGGTACCCTAGCATGTGGGATACAATAATGGTGAATGAGCCATGCTGACTGGAGTTTGTTCGAGTCTTACGGTGATGTGGGATCACACCAAGGACCTCCAGCTGTCTAAGAGGCCATTTACCAGTGACAGCCAGAATTCACCTTGCAATAGAACTGACAGCCCTAAGAAGTACAAAAAGATAACATGGACCTTACGTTTCCTGGTGGTCAAATGAATTCCAAGTTTTTAAGGCAAGAAAAGCTGCATTAAGGTAACTGAAGACAACCTAGCAATGCAACTTTAGTTCATTATTAAAAGACCCATGCTAAGCCTCAAAATGTGCTCAAGGAGGAAAGACATACCTCATGGATCCCGAGCATATCCTCTATTAAATCAGGAACACCCTAATCATTGATGTGGGAAAAGGTTTACAAGATCATCAGTAAATGTGTCATATTCCCAACCTGCTTTAAAGATAAAAAAAAAAAAAGTGAATGACTGCTATGAAAGAAGTTGCAAATATTCTTGCTAATTCCATTGCAAAGATCTCTGGATCATCTTAAATTGCAATATCTTCTACTTTAAAAGCAAAGGATAGGCAAAAAACTCTCCTGCAACCTCCCCTTTGTGAGTGAATTGGATTTAGCCCCCAGTCAGAATAGACCCTGTATAGTTACCCCCTCTAATAAATACCCCGAGGGGTGATGTGAGACTTTGATTCCTTCAGCCGACAGCATCGAGATAAGTTGTGTAATTTTCTCTTGCCCACAGTTTGCATCTTTGTAGCCACCGTATTGCCTTGCATTTATGTGTGTTATATATATATTGCCCATATGTAAAGTGTAATAGGATTACCATTATGATTATTGTGCTTGTGTAGAGGAAGGGTTTGTTGTTACCTTTAGTTTTTCATTATCAAACCCAGGAAAAAAATGTTTGCGGCTGAGGTATGCATGCATCTTCTTCAACTGTAAACACAAAATTACTATCTTGTGGGCTTGTGTGGAATCAAGCAGTGATCCTAGTGTTATCATGGGCTCCAAGAATCTGTGCATATAAAAGGTATCTATATACTCTTTACTCTCTCCAACTAATCTGGAACTTTTTCTGTAACACAATGTTTTTCACTTTCTCAAAAATTTGTAAATACTTTCCCTGTCTGTTTTTCCCCCTTTCTTAACTCTCTCTATACTTCAATTAGGGCCCGGCCTTGATGTGGACTTTTGTCCGTGACTGGAACCTTCAACATAAAAAAAAAAAAAAAAGTTTGGAAGTTAGCCTGGGACAGTTTATAAGTCGGATTGCTTTCGACTCAACTCTGTCAAGTAAGGAAACTGAGCTAGAACCACCCCAAATGTGGGAGCAGTACTCCATACAAGGACGAATCAATCCCTTGTATAAACGGAGCAACTG
>JAYMFT010002338.1:0-17323 GCA_038088735.1 Panulirus argus | reverse complement strand
CCTGGATGTGGAAAGGGAGCTGTGGTTTCAGTGCATTACACATGACAGCTAGAAACTGAGTGTGAGCGAATGTGGCCGTTTCATACATATTCGCCATGACTGACCCTTAGAGGGAAAATCCTCTCTTCGAACCCTTCTCTGTTCCTTCTTGAGGAAAAGTCAAAAGCAGGAAGAGAGAATTTCCAACACTTTCCCCCTGTTCTGCACATTTTCATCAACCTATACAACATTATTGGAACTAATATACCTTCAAACGTACAAATTTTTTCCCTTCCAGACCTAAATAATCTTATCAAGTTTTAACTTGTCAACATAACAAAACTTACTTGTAGTTCTGAATATATATTACTGGTGCTGCTGCATTGATGAGTTGGGCATCTGGAACTAAGATGGACTGGCTCCCCTGGTGTTTAGTTTGGGAGGATTCGTTCTTTACTTCATTACTTGTTTCTTTAGCTGAAGCTGTTTGTATTGATTTACAAATATGAGAGCCCTCAACCTTGCTTTCTGTTTGTACAGATACATTTTTAGTATCTAGGTGACTAAAAGGTACAGTTCCAAAAGCCATCCTACAGTCAATATGTTCTCCAATTTCAGTAGTTTCCACTTCATTTTCATAACATAAATTGCTTTTGATTTCATACCCCCTTTTCATATCTTTAACTGTTTTAACAACTCTGTTATTCACTGAATTTGGAAGACTTTTAGTTTTTTGCTCTTTAAACTGACTTTCCTTGCTATTGGGAGTGCTCTTGGGTAATCTTTCCATCTTGGACTCGAAAAATGATTCAGATAACATATCCATAGAAGAATTTGAGAACTGAACACTTGTATCTCCTTGACAATCTTGTAAGTTCCCATCTGATGGGAAAGATCTGCAGTGTTTTCCTGTTTTAATGATCATGCTAGTCCTATCTCTTGAACAACTAGACTTTGGATCTTTGAATCCTTGAAAACTTTGAACTGTGATATCAGAGTAATGTTCACAATCATCTGAATAAACAGATACATCTAATGCCTTAATGGGTTTGTGTCTTCCTTCTAGATAGGAAGTTTGGTTATTTGAACTCCCTTTACAACTTCCCTTTCTTTTTTTCTTGTTTTCATGGAAGACTTCACTTGTCAGATTCATCATCTGTGATTTTATAATATTCAAGTCCCTTTTCAGTTTTGATATGTTATTATGAATACTGTGGGTAGAGCTGTGGGAGCTTATAGACAATTCTGATGCATCCAAGGAATTTCTGTTGACATATTTTGCACTGTATTTGCAGGACTTTGTTTGGCTTAAATTATTTTCTTCAGCTAGGGATGATGTGATACTCCTCTTGATATTTTGTTCTCTCCTGGCAGACTCGTATGTTTTATTACCCTGCCTTCCTCTACTTTTCTCATTTGATTCTAGAGCTTTTGTCTCTGGCAATTTTTTCAATTTAGTTCTTTGATGAGTATGCAATGTGCTACTATTAAATTCTGTATCTTGGTTATGTGAATTCCTTTCATTGACTACACTGTCTTTACTTAATTTTGAATTTCTGCTATTTGTTCCTCTTTGAGATTCATCCCTGATGCTGTAGTCAGAACTCCAAGGTATTTCATTTCTGGTTTCATCTTTGACATCCTCTTGTTCATCATACCTACAACAGTAATCTCTCCTATTTTTTGAGCTATTTCTGGTACTTCTACTACCAGATAATGTTCTGCTTTTCTTATTATCCATTATTACTTGGCAGGCCCCAAGTGTTGGAAAGGCCATTGTAACAAGATCAGTAGATGGTGACAAATCAGCTTCATGTTCTAACTCCTTGTCATCATAACAAGAATGGGTACTACATCTAGAACCACTTTTATTAATAGGCTCATTAGAAACACAGTCATCAGCATGATGTTTGTTCTCACATCTTGAGATTTGCAGAGGCTGTATCAATTTTTCTGGTACTTCTTCATTATTATTTGTGGCATCTAAGCTTGACTGTAAGTTTGGAAAATCAAGCTGCTCTGGCTGATCAAGACTGGCATTATGACTTACTCTGGTGCTCTGCTCTGAGCCAGGACAGCCACTGTCAAGGTCACGTGCTTTTACTGTTCTTCCCCAGGGCAGACGAGGAGTCATGCTGTTACTCCTCCAGGAGCATTTTGGAAGATCACACTCCATTCTTTCTGGAGAATGCAGTGGAGAGTTGCTTCGAACACTTTGGCCTTGTAGATTATTAACCTTCTCATTTTTGACATTTTTAAGAATCCCAATGCAATCTGTTGAGAGGGTTTTGTCAGTATTGAGGGGCATCTGGGCCTGATCATGTTGAAGACTGGCAAGGCTATTGTTGATATCTTCATGAGGATCAAAAGGATGACTGGAATCTAGTGAGACAATGGATGGAGCTGGACTAGTGTCTGAGGAAGACTGATAAGCAGTGTGAGGCACTTCTGGATCAATCAGTGATGCCTGCCACAACTTTACCTGTTTGAAAGAAGCAAAATCTTGATATTTGTTGCACATATGTACTGAACCAGAATTCTTAAGAAAGAGCTATAGAACCAAATGAGTTGGTGTGGAGAACTGTGAAATACATTTAAGCTAAAATTCTGCAACATGATATTGGAACAGTTTGAGTACTGTATACAAAAGAAAGGATTGATATTGATTAAAAACATATCTACTAAAGAAAAAACGTTAAAAAGGTATAGTGCAACTAGGACTTTGATGAAAGGTCAAAGTGAATTAAATTTTTGTTGAAATGGGCATGAGAATGCAAACATAAAGAAGATTGGTAAAGAAGTGTTCAGAAAAAAAAAAAAAAAACACATGGGCTATGCTACTTATGGGCTCAATTAGTGTGAACCCTTTATCAGTTCTGAGTATAAAAAAGTGACAAAGTCCCTTCTAACCATGCCCAAACATATTGGATCTAACTTCAAACCTTTGAAGTTATGGACAATGCAGTAACAAAATACCATGGTTTCTTAACTAATTGAAGACTTTTTCTCTAGTTACTGAAAAACAAACACACTTGATTAACATAATAAGACAAAATGTGCAGCTACAGTAAAAACTTGTTTCCTACGTAACTTTGAGGTAGCATAATTAATTATCAAACCATACAGATGGGATACTCTTGTATACAATAGACTAAGACATTAGGAATTATGCAAGTTACTTTTTACATGAATCTCATTGATAGAAAATTTAGCAAAAATGCACTTATTTTGGATAAGAAAAATAAAAGGAAACTCAAACATTTTAAAGTTAAAATATGATAGACTACAATGATAACAAGTAATTCAACAAATAATAGGTAAAAATTGATAAAACCGAATAATCTCCAGCAAAACAGGAAAAAAGAATCTCAAAGCATACCCAACCCATTGGTTCTACCACTGAATGATGAACTAATGAGGTTATCTTGAGGAGGTGAGGTCAGACTTGGCTATCTATCATGAGAGGTGACCTTTCCACTATTTTTTTTTTTTCCCCTAGTGTATGCAGCTGATAAACAGCACAACTGTGCATGACCTTACTGATTGGCATACTGCCATATTGCAAAGCTTTGCACACACCAACAAAAAAATCCCTCTGCATTCTAAAAAATAATAAGAGAAAAACAGGAAGACTTGTACTTGCCTTTTCAAGTGGGCCAACAGTCTTCATGGATTCCCTTGAGTGTGCAGGACTGCAAACTGCTGCAGGGCTTGTGTCGATCTTTTCAGAGACAAACCCATGACCAAGTGGACCTTCCAACATATGAGGGTATAAATCCTTTGCAGGCATAGTCTTCTGACTTATTAGAGATTTCTTGCTATCATACTCGCAAATTAAAGATGCAACATCTGGCAACAGAACAGAATCTTCAGTTTTATCTACCCTACGTGGAGTTTCAAAACTTTTTTGCGTTGATTCAGTCAGATTTACATTTACATCTGCAATTTTTTTCATTAAAGTATTTCCATGAAAACCAAGATGTTCTCTAGTCCTTTTTGCAGGACAGTAATGCAAAGCACTATAGTTATCTTCTTCTGTTACATCTTTCTTACTAACTAGAACATCTGTTTTTCTGCTGCTGCCTCTATTTTGTACTGTAGTATCTCTGTCATAACATCTTTGCTCATTCGCAATGCTGACAAGCTTTTTACTTCTGTCCTCATTACTATCAACTTTAACAAACTTCCTAGATCCAGCTGAATGAATGTTGGAGCTCCTTCCCTTCATTCCTCCAATATCACCCCCAGAAGTCCTGACTGTATCTATATCACTTAGTATCAATTCACCTTCTTGATATTTTCTAGCTGCAAGGTCAAGGTCAAACCTAGAAGCAGTAGCCTGTAATGACTGTCCAAGTTCCTGCAGCATATGACCTGGCTCATGTGATGATGGTAGAAGTGTCAGCACTGGGAACTGAGATGACAGACACCAATACTGGAAAAGTTAAGAGTTAAAATTAGAAAAATATATATCATAGTGCTCCATTAAATGCCAGTTTCTAACACTCCTAAAGGTGTGACAGTTTACAACTTCTTTTCTAAATAACTGCCTTCTACTCAATTCTGTCTAGCATGTATGCAAAACTTTAACCTCCACAGGGGTACTCCATACAAGAACACCCCAATCCTTTGTATAATTGGGGCAACTGTTCAGAAAAGATTTACAGCATTAAAAGAGGACTCCCAGTTTCTCATAGGCAGGTTTATCAGTTATTTACCAGTTCCTCAAAGGCATATTTGTGTTATGTGGCTTTTCTGAGATAGATGTTACAGTGATACATAGTTACTGTGCTGAGAGTTGGAACTACAAATCCATCAAAGTGGATAAGAAAATTGTGGAAGGGTTTTTAAAAGATGGGCATCTGCATCTGCTCACTAGGAATTACACATACCATTTTTACATGCATTATACATATCTTTAATATGTTGACACAAAATTTACAAAGCTACACATAATTTACATAGAACATTATGTACGTGGATAAATGGAAAAATTTACTTTCATCAAAAGTATAAACACTAATTTAAGAGACTGTTTCTTTTATTCTAAAAATGAGATAATAATCAGTGTGTGAATCTGGCTTCTCACCATGATGACATACTCTGATGATCTGTGTGTGTTATTTTTTCCAGTGTTTAGGAGATGGGATCACACATCAACTGGGAATTCAAGTGAAGGTGGGAACCATTAAACCTCAAATGAGGCAAGAACAGTTCTCTGTGTTTCCTCATGTGAGGCACAAGGCAGTGAAAGGGTTAAAAATGAGAAATGGCAAAGATCATATTAAATAACAAATGTACACGGTGTATACCTGATGCAGAATGCTACGCCATATGATGCTTCTTTCACTCTGCTGCAGGACAGCACTACCCTCCAGCAAGGCAAATTCTTTCAGCTGCAAGATGCATTACACAAATGTGAATAAAATATTTGGTAAATACAAAATTGTATCTAAAATTTGCATGTAAAACATGTATTATTTTGATCAGCTGTTTTTGCCCATGAAGGGAGTGTTATGGCCCATCAATAGGACTTGGGTCCCTATGGAGGCAATACTTTTGATGAGGTATAAGGTTATTAAATGGAATTGTGAACTGCTGGATTCACTAATCACAATATAATACTGCACCTCCAACCAAGGCTTGTGAACATTCTTAGTTTTATTAAAAGTTAAAATTGCAGCTACATCCTCTTTTCATATTCTTACTTTTTCCCTATCATCCTCCTCTACTTCACATGGCACAACAGGAACCTTGCTTCTTCTTGCATATACATATATACATTATCTTTAACACCTTGAACAATACTATGAGTTGGTTGCTTCAAAGACCCTTCCAGTTAGTTAACACATTATCCCCTACTTTTAACAGTGTTAAAGGGATCAAAAAGTTTCTTTGTTAATATAAGCACATTTCAGTTTTTTACTTGGCTTGCAAAGAATTTTTGTAAAGTAAACCTAATTCATATTGAAATATAGAAAGGATTATGAAAAGGAAAAAGAAATAAGGGAAAGTACTTATGAATTTTGAAGGAACTGCAAAACCTATATTTTAAAATGTGCCACATCATAGTTATTGGGAAAGACATAAGAAGGTAGGTAGTAACAACGCTTTGAGGTGTAACAAACAAAAGTTACCAGAACAGCCCACAGCAATCATGTGACATAGCAGCCTGCCAAGTATTGCATGGTCTGGCTAGTGGTGTGGATACACAAGCAGCCAGCTCTCAGGAGCAAAAGCCAATGTAATACCTATAAAAAGAGGGAAGGTGAACCAACATTGTGACACAGGGCAAGCGGCTTTAGTTTTGAAGTTAATCTGGAAGAGTTTATAAGTAAGACCACTTTCAGCTCAACTCTGTCAAGTTAGGATGCAGAGCATGAACCTCCCCGGATGTGATAGCAGTCCTCTTGTTGCCAGAGTCCCATATTAGGAGAATAATTAAGGAGACATATTGTCAGCTGGCAAACAGAATAGCTAACAAGTATATAAATAAGGAAATGTTTAGCAAGCTATTCATGTCCAACATAAGACTAAAACTTGATGCTTCAAAGGTGTGGTCACCACTTACAAAATTACAAAGAGCTCATAGAATAGGTCGAAAGGAGGGCAACAAAGATGATAAAATTAGGACAGCTAAGTTACAGGGAAAAGCAGGAGTCTTTAAATTTACCCACCTTTGAAGAAAGGAAAGTGAGGGGTAACCTAATCACAGCTCTTAAGTTTTCAAAACAGACATGATGTGCACAGAGAACAGTTCTTTGAGAGGTGTTGGGACAAAGCAACCAGAAGACACAATGTGGACTTAAAGAGGATGTTAAGAAATACTTCTATAGTATAAAATTATGGATGAATGGAACAGAATGACTGGAGACATTGTTAACACAGACAACATTCATAAATTTAAAAGGTTGTATGATAGCAGAGAATGTTCAAGAGAAGGGGCTCCAAGAGTTTAAAAGTAAAATTTCCCTGTACAGTACAAGTAGGTAATCAACATACCTTATTTAAAAGGTTGCTAGCATCCTTCATCCATGACTGCAAACAGACTTCACCTTGAGAAGAACCTGTTATCCCCAAGTCCCCTATTTTCTTTTGGTCACTTAATACGGAATGGTTACTTCTCTTATCACCTTGGACACTATCTTCAGATACATGTGAAATACTGGGGTCATGTACAATGCTTAACTTTGGATCAGTTATAGGTGTGAGGGTAGTTTTAATGAGGTTGGATGAAGTTATGGTAGGAGAGAAAGACCTGATATTTGGAGAGTTTGGAGGAGTTGCATAAGATGATCTTCTCTCTGACAAACTGGGTGTGTGTCCATATTGATCAGCATATCTGCTTGGGGTGTTTAGTTGAGTTGTATTATGAGATTTATTACATCTCCCTTCTTCTTGACTTTTGATTGAAATGGTATATTCCTTACTGATGTGTATGTCTTTGTAGAAACGAAGTCTGTCAATTTCATTCTGCTTTTCTGCAAACCTTGCGTTAAGATTATCATAACGCAGTTGCAAAGTGGCAAGTGTTGTATCACTGGCATGGCGTAATTTTCGTTCATTTATTAACAAATTTAAGATTTCTTCATGTCTTTTACGATCACATTTTTCCCCAAGAATTTGTTTCCTGATCTCTCTTATATCATTTGGCATATTACTCTCATCAAGCTGTGATAATTCTCTAAGGAACTTTTCATCTAAAATTATAGTCTGAGAAGCCATCTGCTGCATAGACCTTCTTGCAGGAGTTGAAGGAAGAGATCTGGTAGAATTCCTTAAATCTTTTTCTTTCATATCCTTAATGTACTGCCGTACTTTACTTGGGATTTGACTGTAGTCAATTTTCCTTGAACTGGGTATGCTGGTCAGACTAGAGCTCCTGGACCTATTTAACTTACTTAAACTAAAACTCTTGTTTCTTTTCAAATTAATATGACCTTCACCTTCATTTAGGGCTATGGCACTGATACACCGACGGTTCAAATTTCCCTGACCCCCTGATTCCGGGCCACACTTCACTGTCTGCCTAGACAAAGGACCTGGGGACAGAGACTTTGCTCTCAAGCTGTTTCTCTCTAAACTGTCAGTACTTACACTCATTGAACGATTTTGCAATCCCTGAGTCTTAGATTTTGAGCCATGGTTTGAAGCTAAATTGTGCATACTCTTAGATGCACTACGGTGTAATGTGGCTCTTACAGGACCAGAGGGAGACTTGATGGTTGGAGATAATGGTGGGGTGGCATTTTTTTCGAACCTTTTACTTGTTTTTCCATAACCAGCAAACGCTGGCAATTTTGATTTTGTTCCATGTTTAGAACTACTTTGGCCCACTGCACTTGCAGAAGGATGACTAGAATATGTATGTACTGGTTCACTCCTAACTTGTAATGAAACATGTGTTTGTACTAAGCTCCCCTCTTGTGCAGAGGAAATACCAGTAAACTGACTAGATTCATCATTAACTACAGTAAATGGTAAGGAGGGATAATGTTTTTCACCTATATGACCTTCTATGGCACCTGCATTGACAACTTTTTGTTCAATATTTTGGCACTCATTTCCAGAATCAGTGTGAGCAACCAAATCATTCATAAAATCTTTATTGCTGTTAGAACATATATCAGACTCCTTTTCCAGTCTATGGTTTAGATTTTCAATCTCCTGTCCAGATTCCTCTGTTCTCTCAGTAATGGCAGAGATGGGAGACTTGCTAATTAATCCCATAACAATTTCACTAGCATCAGAAAAGTCACTAGCAAATAAATCATCCCCAGAATGATCTATATCAATATGGAGAAGCTCATCACATGACTCATTTTCCAAGCTTAAAGAAAGCTCGCTTTGACTCCGACATTCAGGCAATTGCATGTCATTTTCGTTCCTTTTTTCCGATTGCAAGAAACAATTATCTTCTTTAGAGGCATTAACTATCCCCATACCTGAATTGCTCGTTATCGCATCAAATGCATTCAAATGTGATGCAGCTGCTATTTGTACTATACTCTCTGAAGATTGATTTAGGCTTTCAGCTGCACAGAAATGTACACTGTCCTTGTACTCTAAATTTGAATAATTAAGGGGTGTTTCAACCATCTTATTAATAGCGAGTGATGCATCCTCTTCACCTTTTTGTGAGGTAGTGGTGTGACTGCCAAAGAATTCTTCTTCTTGGGAATCTGAATGACTATACATCACAACACCATTAGCATCTTTTCCATTGCTACCACAAGATATCTGTAATTTGGTGGGTTCTAAAGAACTGTTAGCACTGTCCAAATGAAAGCTTTTTCCCAATGATGTTTTCTCTTTGCTTAGGCATACACTGTCATTCCCTTCATCTACATAATCTGACATAAGTTTCCTATCTTTTTCTTCAAGCATATCTTCTTCAGTGTCGCATATATTTTTGTCCTTGTAATCTATCTCAGAATGGTTAAGGGGTGTTTTGACTATCCTATTAATACCATGTGATACGTCCTCTTTATTTTTCTGTGAGCTTGTATAATGATTACTGGATATCTTTTCTTGGGATCCTGCATGACTATATACCAAGGCACAATGATCAACTTTTCCACCACCATCACAAAATGCATGCAAGTTGGAGGGCTCTAAAGAGCTGTTAGCACTGTCCAAATGATGACTGTTTGCTGCTGGTAATTCTTCTTCACTGAAGCACACACTGTCATTTTCTTTATCTACAGAACCTGAGACATTTTTTTGATCTTTTTCCTCTGGCATGTCTTCTACTTCTTCTTCAGTGTCACATATATCTTCATTTGTTGCCTTACTGTTTATTAAATTCTTAGAATTTTCACAGCCACTCTCTCCCCTATCATCATGCAGATTTGTAGTTAGTGATTCTGCTCTTCTTGCCTTTGCTGGTGAAGATTGACAAGATGAACTCCATGAAGGTAAAATTCCAGTGTCTGGTGAATCCTTTGCCTTTTCTTGCGAATGATCTTTTTTCTCATAAATTCTCTCTAGCGATTCTTTTAGCTTGGCTTTATGGCATGGAGAATTTTCTTTCTCACTTACATGTAGAGGTTTTATTACTTTATCTGATTTCTGTCGAGATTTTATGTTTTCTTTGCTTTTTAGAATCTTTCTTTCCTCAACACTTGTTTGAGAATCTAATGATGAGCCCCTAGATAAACAAGTTCCAATTTTTTCCAAAGAAGCCTTTACTCTAGGTGATAGTTGGCCAAACTTCCTGGGTAATTCTCTATACCTTTTGTCAAAAGAATGTTTCTCTTTCTCTTGGCTTTGAAAATAGCAAACCATACATGACACACAGTCTTTGTGAGAATGTGTATCAAAACATCCTTCTACCACTGAGGAGCCCTTCTCTCCCTCTTGCAGAGAAACAAAAGAATTCTTTGCAGAAGTACCTCTAAAAAGTTCTACAGGCAAAGAGAGCTGCCTAGGAACCGACTTAATAGCCCCAATACTTGGCACATCAGTTTCCTCATCCTGAGAGCTGAATTGTTTTACTAAGCTCTTGACTTTTTGTGCAGAATCTAAAGAAAACACACTTAACTTAGGAACACTCACACAGATTTCACTCACAGACCTGTCTTTATTGTATATGCTATTACTACCAGAGCTTTGTGTTTTGAAGCTTTCAGCAGACCAGTCACTGGATACAGGAGATGCATCTGAAGACCCTGTTAATTCATTCCCTGAACAACTCTTGAAAATTTTTGGTTTTTGCATATGGTCTCTCTTTTGAAATGAAGATTTATGTGATCTCTTTGATGCCACATCCTCTTCTTCCAACTCTTTCTCCTCTTCAGTCTCATTTTGCTTTGTCAAAGAATTACATGGTATACTCTCAGAGTTAATGCTATACCCTTCAAATTGGGAAGGTTGATGTGAGAAATCTTTGGCATCTGGAGAAAGAGATCTTGGATCCAAATTCCTTTCATACTCCTCTCCTCTAGCTGTTTCACCCAATTCCAATAAATTACTCTCACTTTTCTCCCCAGTCTGAAGAGCAACAAAAGCGAACAATGAAGAGTCTCTTCCAGAATTGGAGACGTTTTCATCACTGTCACTGTGGTTATGAATTTCCTCCACTATCTCCTCTGATATATCATCATCACTCGACATTGGATTGTGTTCTTACCATCCCGAATTTATCTGGAAAAAAAAAAAAAGGTGGTACCAACCAAGTTGGGAATTGCTGCCCTAGTTTAAATCACTTGAACTTAGTATAGGGAAATAATTTATTTGAATTGCTTCCATTTTATTTCTATTATTTTTGTGATACACCTAAATTGGAGATTTACTCTAGAATTAATTCTACTAAATATAAGGAATCCATTGTTATGCAGTGATTCCAAATAGGGTGTGAAATAAAGCAATTTATATAAGGTGGGGTCAGAACTTAACTGAGAAGGTAGCACGTCATTAGTACACATAATTGAGAATATTACTTATTATGAAGAAAGAAAAAGCACTGATAATCCACTGTAATACAGTAATTGTAAAAAGCAAGAATCTATCTATCTATCTGCATGTCTGACATCCGTTCCCTTTGGGAACTCCCTCAAGGAGGTGGCCACGGCAAGTCTCTATGAAGGATGTTCAATGACATGGTCAAGGGAACGGTGCAACATTTTCTTAAATCTACGGTAGTACAAAGCATTATACCATACCAAAGGCCGAACAGTATTATAATAACTGATATATACTGTTTAGATAAAATTAGAACACCAGTTGCATACAGCTGAATACTATAGTATCATTTTTAATATAAATATGGCCTGGGAAAATCTGGACCACCATGCCCTTTAAATATTTCAGTTTATATAACACAGTAATGTCCTTACGACTGATATCATTCATTATAAAAAATTGCAACGTCTTGCATATGAATTAGCACTTAAAAGCTTTAAACACGCAAAATTAACGTACTGCATATAAATAATTACATGGCTTTCCTGCAGGACTCGTCCCTGGTTCATATGGACCACACATCTCAATGGGACCCGCACAAATATATTTAAGTGGTGGTCACTGAATTTAAGCTTTGCAAATGATTACAGTGAGTCCCTTCTTGCGAATCTAACATTACAAGTGGAGAAAACCAGAGGGGATGCGTCATTACATCGGCTCATCGTGTGCGCTGTACTCCATAGCGCTTAATGGTCGTGTGCATAAATTATCGCTGACGACGTTTGTATATCCTCCACAAACCTGGCATCCTAATGAATAACATCCATCTCTCTGATATAATGTCAGAGTGCCATAATACAAACTATAAGAAATAAGGTTCGAATCAGTAACTAAGTTAGCGAGTAAAGTTTAATGCATTACTGACCTCAAACCCGCCACACACGCTGACCGCCATGTCGTCTGCGTTGTGTACACAACAAAACAGTTGCTGCTGTGCCAAGTGTCAACAGGAATGTCACTGTTCCTTCATAATATTCACTGTTATAAGTACGAGATGAGATACTAAACCAGAATAAACAATATTTCATGAAATTTTACGCATTTTAGATACTTTTTTAATGCTTAAGGCTTAGAAGAAAAAAAAAAACTTGGCACATGACCTAAATGTGTATTATCGTTCCATCTAAATTTATTGCTTTTCAGTAAATGCTCTTATGTAGGTGTAACTTGTAAGTCCATGTTCTACAGTAACACATACTGCATGAGCTGAGATGTTCAAGTTGGTTCACGGGATTTTGTGCCCGATCCATTCATTACTTATGATGTAAATAAGATGGTTTTGTTATAATTGATTTATTACGGCCAAAGGACGAGATACCTAGTAACAGGACCACGAGGCCAAGGATTATGTACAGATACATAAGATGGAATAGATAGCTTTATCACTCTTGTACGAAAGCTTTTCTACCTCGTCGAAAATGTTTTTCATCAGTTTTCCTTCATAGAATTCAATATATATATATATCCTGCCCAAGTATCCCTTCTATCCTCAAGAGGCTTCTGCAGCACTCGGAAGGTGGCCATGTCTACTAGCGATCACAGGTCATAAAATGATGTGCGTCTGTGCTGAGTGTAAGCCAAAATAGGCTGAAGGTACGTGTGGAGTACCACAGGATTCGATCTCAGGCCAACTGCAGTTTTATTGTATGTGAATAACTTGCCTAAAGGACTAAAATCCTACCTAAGCATGTTTGGAGATGATGCCAAGGCCACAAGAAAAATAGTTTACGAAATCGATTGCATCAGCTTACAAGGGAACATTAACAAACTCAAAAGTTAGTCTGATAAATGGTTGATGAGATTCATTAAAAAAAAAAGTGCAAATTATTGAGGATGGAACTTTGTGACAGAAGGGCCCACTCTGAATATTACCTGTAGAAAATAGCTTTGTTAATGTGATGTGTTTAAGAGGTTTTGGTGTAAATATTGCACCTAATCTGTCACTAGACATACACATTAGAAGAATCATAAAAGAACTAAATTGTTTGCCAGCAAATATTAAAAGCGCATTTCGGTACATGCTTAAGGATATCTCTAAACATTGTTCACAGCAAATATTGGACCGAAGCTGGATTCTGCCAATCAGTTTTAGTCACCTCACTTAACGAAACCCAAGGAGGGTCATGAGAAGAGCAACCTAATTAAGAGAGTCGAGGTACAATGAGAGGGAGAGGGTTACAAATCTGTGCACCTAGATGAGAAGAGAGGAGGACAATCTTATAACAGCCTTTAGCTTCATAAAACAAATGGATGATGTTGACTGTGAACTGTTCTTTCACAAGGCGCTGTACCAGAGACCATGATCAAAACCTGAGAAAGAGCCTTGTCAGAAAAAAAAACTTTAAGAAATATTGGTTTTAGTATAAGGGTGATAGATGGTTGGAATAGTCTAAGCAATAAGACAGTGACTGGGATGATAAGTATTAGAGATGGGGCAACATGAGTGCAAAGCTCTCTTCCCTTAACTTAGGAACTTTAGGTAGGAGCCTCTGCAAACACTGCATTTGAGTTGCTCTTTGCCAGTGGCCTGTTAAGGGTGAGGCAGCAAAGGCTAAGAAGCAGCATTGGAGTTCTTTAGTTATGGAGACTCAATTGCTGTGGTTACCCCTTTGAGGGAGTTCCAGTTGGAATA
Source organism: Panulirus argus (assembly GCA_038088735.1). NCBI lineage: Eukaryota > Metazoa > Arthropoda > Malacostraca > Decapoda > Palinuridae > Panulirus > Panulirus argus. The sequence goes on along the minus strand of JAYMFT010002338.1, from coordinate 3,249 downwards.
GGCGTCAGAGATATAGATATATAAAGTTTAATCCCGTGAGGATATCTGAATACACAGTTTTATTCTAAACACTGTTTGCATTTACAAATACTACAAATCTTTTATTTACATAAAGCATTCTTAGGTATACAATGGAATGTTTTTGAAAGAAGAAAAAGTACAGGCAGGTTATTTTAACATTCTATATGTATCTAATGAGCATTAAATTACCTTTGAAATTTTTCCAAAAATCAAGAAGTTAACCAATTAATGTCAGTATAAGGTATGGCATAATATCTATTGATGCAAGTAATACATTCAAAATTTCTTTCATTTCTGTTTCAGCAATAACTTGTAGTAACCATCTATAAACAATTTGTGTAAATACCTAAAAGAAACATGAAAGATAACATATAAGGTGCTTATTACATGGAGCTTCATTTTTCCTTTTCACCCAAAGAATTGTACCTTAGTGATAGAAATTAAAATAAAATCCATTACAGTAAAATAAAAATGTGCTCTGTCCATCATGAATAATGATGATATCCTGCACAGCTGACTGTACTTTGGGCTGTTTCTCACTGTAAACGAAAAAGAAATGGCAGACTGGTGCAAGACTATATAAAATGTATAATGTGTTGGACATAAACAGTTGTCAGATGGCAACACTTGTATGGAGTGCTATCTTAAATGTAAGTACACTGTATGTGTTTTGTGTTGACCTACTAGAACTCTAAAGTCAAAGAAAAGCCTTCATGAAACATCAAAATGTGCACATATAATAATAATAATGGTAGAGATCTGGCCTCCCATTGGAAAAGTGATGCTCCATGAGTACACTGTTCTGATGCCAATGATGTTGACTAATGAACATCATGATGCTTATGAACATCCAAACTGTCAACAGTATATCAATTCAGTGACAGTAACTCTCTTAGAATATAAAAGCTTTGTAAATATCTCTTTCTTCAATAAAGTCATACATAGTTTCATGCAAGCTAATGTGTTTACATATATCAAATTTAAGTCAAATACAAACAATACTATCGAAGTCTCATAACCTCTTTCTCATTAAATTCATGTCCTTTTTCTGTTTACTGCTGTGTTGGTTGTTTGGGTTGCTGTGCTTCTTCAAAAATAGAGCGATTTTCTTCAAGAATTTTCCTCAAACGATCATTAATAGCATCATTCCTCTGTTCAATGGTGTCCAGAGCTGAGCTCAGGGCATCCAGTTCAGCATTCAGCACCAGGAACTCTGAAAATAATAGTGATAGAGTAACTAAGTGACATGTGTACATAATACATGACAACTAAGAAGGTGATAAAGGCATGACAGCTAGACTGAGTGTGAGCGAATGTGGCCGTTTCGTCTGTCTCCTGGCGGGGGGTGGCGATGCTACTTCCCGTGGGGCGGGGTGGCATCAGGAGTGGATGGGGGCGATCAATTGTGAATATGTATATGTGTATATATGTATATGCATGTGTATGTATGTATATATGTATATGTTATGTATATATATGTACTATGCATATACGTGCATGTATGTATATATGTGTGTATGTGGGGGATGGGTCTTTCTTCGTCTGTTTCCTGGCGCTACCTCGCTAACGCGGGAAAGAGCGATCAAATATATAATATAATATATATATATATATATATATATCCCTGGGGATAGGGGAGAAAGAATACTGACCATCAGTTTACAAAGTGCAGCTATAATACAAAAAGAAAACACCTGTGTGTTCTAGTAATGATTGACTTATTATATTTCTAAAGTGGGAACAGGTCAGAACTATTCAAAGTTATTCACTGTATGGTACGTGTGAAAAGGTAAGTCTTTCCTGACCAACAAAAGTCATCTTGGTCATAATTAAGTTGAAAATAAAAGCAATGCAGGTTAGCTCAAACAGTACTTCTTTATTAAGGCCATAGGGAATAATTGGATCTGACTCCAAGCTGATATTATAGACACTTTTAGCTTGGATTTATTAAAGAATAAAATAACTTCTGGAAAGGCAAAGATTTTATTTGCCATTGTAACATTTAGTTCACCACAGTACACAAGTATACTAGGTATACTGCTTTTTATAATTAGACTGCTTTTTATACAGGCATCAGCCTTTTAATACGGCAGCACGATTTCAGGTTGTAGTAATAAGGTAGCGACATTATACATCTGTACCACAAACATTATAATTGAATTTCAAATAAATGGTAGTCCCTAACAACAACATAAGCCCCCCACCCACCAAAAATATATATATAATTACGAAAATTCAACAGCACTACTATTAAGCCAACTCCTTATTTTTCTGAACATTATCATCGCGATCCTAATATTATATACAAACCTTCGTCATAATCTTCATCATTATTGGATTCCGTTTCGTTCTCCTTATCCACAGGTCCATCACCTACTTCTGACGTAGTCTTCTTCATGTCTTGTTATTTTTTCCTTTTGTATTTGTAGACTGTAGATGACTGGATACTTTGGCTGTCTGCAAAATTATTTCTCTGCCCTAGTAATGTTATCTTGGCAGTCAGTTTCGTTTACATTCTGATCAGCTGATCGTGGGCGTGTATATAAGCTTGTAATTTAGATCATGGACATTTACTATTGTTTTCATATGGAAATTTATGAGTAATATTTATTTTACTAATGAATAAATTTCTATACATTAACATTAGGTATGAGATGTTTCTTGAGTCGATAAAATTTCCAATAAAGATGTAATTCTTTATATACATCATCTTTGGAAGACCTAGTACCGCAGCCACCCGCCGATGTAAACAAAGCGTTCCCCTCCCATACCGCACCACCCATACCAGTGTCTGTGCGCGCCTCACGCCCTGTGTTACACCAAATGTTTATTTCTAACTCGATGCTATTTACTTCATTCGAAATATATTTTTATATCGAGAGAAAAACACAAAACAATTATTTTACTAATAGAAGAAAATGTAATAATAATGTGTGCTTCGCATACAAATATACTGAAATATCTAAAATTACATTTTTTTTAATGTTGAAGGCTCCAGTCACGGACAAAAGTCCACATCATGGCCGGGCCCTAGTTGAAATATAGAGAGAATTGAGAAAGGGGCAAAAACAGACTGGAAAAGTATTTGAGAAAGTGAAAGACATGTCTTTTGAAATGAGCCAGGTCATAGTTATTGGGAAAGACACAAGAAGGTAGAGAGTTCCAAACCTTCGACGTGTAGGGAAAGAAGCAGTTATCAAAACGGCACACCCTTGAGTTGCCGATGGC
>JAYMFT010002327.1:0-17324 GCA_038088735.1 Panulirus argus | reverse complement strand
TCTCTCTCTCTCTCTCTCTCTCTCTCTCTCTCTCTCTCTCTCTCTCTCTCTCTCTCTCTCTCTCTCTCCCCTAAATTATCCATAATCAGGGCCGGAAAGACTGCCACATCATATTATTTACATTTCTCTTAGTTACAGGGAACCCCACGAGGCACCAGCCGTCACACGAACGTCAGGCAGCCAATGGCTCGTTGATTTGTCTCGCCCCACTCATATCGGCTGGCCGCATGAATACATAAGTAATTTTTTTCATACACGGCGCCATTTTACCTAATTACCTGCCATTATTCAGGAGTTGCCCCCACTACTTGGTTGATTTCCCCGACACCACTCATATTTCACCAACGACTCCAAGGTGACTTTTTGTCTTTTGATTGAGTTGCAGGGGAGGGAGAGAGAGAGAGAGAGAAGGGGTGGAACCGGGGATGATAATAGTCGAGCAAAAGAGCAGAAAAGAAAAAGGAATTCTGTAGACTTGGGTATGATGCAGTGCGTTTTGAAAAGTGTAGATGGCTAGCTGTCTGTATCGACATACCCCTTAACAGACTGGAGGTGCGTGTGCGCAATGACACAAGGCTTCATTCTCCCTCTGACAGCCCGGGAAGCCTCTTCCACTCTCCCACTCCAAGGTCCTCAGTCTTCGACCCTCCTTAGTTCCACACCCGCCGCCACACCACACGGCACACTATACCAGAGTCATCCAGGACCAGTACACTGCTGCTACGCCAACCGTCAGTCGCATCAAACTAGGTGGGCAAGACTACCCCGCTGTGCAACAGCCATAGGTAAGGTGTAATCCTTCGCTTCTTTTACCAACAAAAGGGAGACACTTGTCTCTTTAGTTTAGACTAGGGAAATAAATCTTTTCCTTGTTCTGCCACCTTCGCTTCTGCCTAGAAGGAAATTCTAATTTCTCTTATGATATTTAAAGGATTTATGCTATACATTATGAGAATAGCGTACCATACGTCTGGAATATACGTAACGGATAATTTGGTTATCCATTTATCTTAAAACCTGGAGTGTAGAGCCTGTGGAAAGAACTTACATTCATGCCGAAGGATGGAAGAAATATTCTCTCCAAATCTGTCAGTCTCGTGGCAAGAAAACTGAAAAACAAAGTTTGGTAACAAAACAGAAACTGTTTGTAGGTAATCTATTCATTGGTCTGTTTGTCCGTGCATTTACTTGTGCATTTACCCAATTATCCAGTTACTTATCATTTTATCTAACTTTGTAGTAAACAACATAAGAAAAGATGCCAAAAAATAGATCATAGCGCAAACAAAACAAAGACGCCTAACCTAAATAAATATGACGGCACTGTAACTTATCTTTTGTCATGTATCAATACGTCTGTACTAGAAGTGACTACAGTTTGAGTTTCCAGTCAACCGAATATGATCCATGAATATTCCAAACGATGGTTTACATTAAAACGAATGTGACGGAGGTGGTGTATCACAGATTGGCTTGGTTGGTCTGAGTTTTAAATGCACTGGTATAGGCTCCATCAACCCTCATCTGGCATATGGAAAGTTGATTGCGGCTGGAATTCTGAAGTCTGATGGAGTATCTAGGTCGTTCTAATGATTGAAATGAAACCACCTTGACTACGACAGTTCGACTCCCGAGCACGATGATATGATTCTCGATCACGACGGAACGACCTCTAAGGTATGCGGAATATTCTCTTATCATTGCTGCACCTGATTACCTTCTTCTTCTTCTTCTTATTATTATTATTATTATTATTATCATTATTATTATTGTTATTATCATTATTATTATTATTATTATTATTATTATTATTATTATTATCATCATCATTATTATTATCATCATCATTATTATTATTATTGTTATTACTATTATTATTATCATTAATCATTATTACTGTTGTTATTATTGTTGTTATTACTATTATTACTGTAAACAGCGAGGCAGGACCACCGTTCATGGCGTGCATTGTGCTCCTCCTGGGCCACATACGCGCCTGTGGTCGTGTCTCGTGTCTCGCGCGTCAGTGTGAGGACGCGCCCCGCCCCCCAAGGCTGCCCTGACCCCGCTCAACGCCTGGATGACCTCGTAAATACCAACGAAAATAAACCAATACTGGTTGAAGGTCAGGCCAGATCACCCAGGGCCGGCGCGCCATCTGGGAGATACGCATCGCGCAGCCAAAACATGGCAAAATGTTTTTCGACATTCACAGAGTTTGTCTGATTCCGGCCGGCCGAAGGACGTCGGTGAAGGCTGGGAAACAGCGTCCTTGCCGAACGCAATCTTTTATTGATTATAAATCAAGGCAAAACTCCAAGCTTCTCACGTCTACAGCCTCCAAATATTTTGTCGGCGGATGAACCATACGTTTATGCTAGACTGGCGAAGGAGGTACTGAAGGTCTGTAGAACGCTGGAAGATCGTTCATTCGTGTCACGGAAAGAACAGGGTGAGGGAGGAGGCCAGCAGAGCAGAGTGGCTGTGTTATAGAGGAAGGAGTTAGCATGACGCGTGTGGCTGAGTGGTGAGAGGCAGGTTGAGGGTGGTTCGAGAATTCACAGATGCTTCGTTGGTATATTGAAGCGAAGACAGTGGAATAGATAATGCCATACTGAAGAGTGTTGACGGTGAACGTATGGCTAAGAATCATTAGGATGTCCTTGACAGGAAGGACCGTAAGCTGGCAGGAGTAGAGAGAGACTCCTGTTGGAATGGAGTAATTCAACCCAATCGCGAGGCACGGGAGCGAATCACGAGGGCTGCAGTAGAGGAGTGAAGGGGAAGAAGAATCCTGATTCAGTAGATGAATCATCTTGGAGACGAGGCGTTGAAGGGCGAGGATGCGAGTGTGAGGAATACGGCGTTGTAGGGAGAGGAGGAGGGAATTACAGACGAAGGTCCGAGATGGGTGGAACATCCGGAGGGAACTGTGTTCAAAGGGTATTATGACACTTGAAGATGAGTCACGTGAGCAGAAAGACGAGGAAAAGAAATTCGAGAGTGAAAAACAAAGGATTGAATGGGCGAGTATGTGGACAAGAGTGTGTTAGAGTATGTGGATGAGTGTGTTAGAGTATGTAAATGAGGGTGTGTTAGAGTATGTGGATAAGAGTGTGTTAGAGTGTGGATGCAAGTGTGTTAAGTATATGATTGAGTGTGCTAGAGTATGTGGATGAGGGTGTTTAAGAGTATGTGAATGAGAGTGCGTTAGAGTATGTGTATGAGAGTGTCTTAAATATGCGGATGAAAGTGTGTTAGAGCATGTGGATGAGGGTGTGTTCGAATATGTGGATGGGAGTGTGCTAAATATATGATTGAGAGTGTGTCAGAGTATGTGGATGAGGGTGTGTTAGGGTATGTAGATGAGAGTGTGTTAAGAGTATATGAAAGAGAGTGTCAGAGTATGTGGATGAGAGTGTGTTACTGTCACGGGAATCTCTTGACTTCCTTAAATCGTTTTTCGTTCCTCTAAAGCAGGTCTACGAATCTGTGTATGGGGAATTGCGGTTGTGCTATGAACGATGCTTTTTATTTGAAGTTTGGTATGTTGTGAGACTCTCATGACTGTATGTTGGTTCGTGGTTGGTTGGACTTCAGGTCCATCAACTGCCAGGGTCATTAATTAAGGCCGTCAGCGTCAAGCTAGATCCACCAGCCGAATAATCCTCAACACCTTCGTCAGGTGTTGAGATTAATTCTGAGATCACATACACTCTCAGTATGCATGTGGCCTTTGCATATCATTTGTTCAGAAATTTTTGTCGTTAGGTAACATGTTTACCTTGCCGTAAATGGCAGTTGGGTAGTTCAACCGTGGACGAAAAGAGATAGTGGTTGCGACTGCCTGGTAGTTTAACTCAGGCCTGTAACAGAGCAAGTGGAAGTCTGATAGTTTTAGCCGAACTCTTATTTGGCTAATGACCTGTCGGGGATGAGTGGTTCTCTCCACCCGGAGGTGACATCGAACCAAGGGAGGAGGAGGTGAGGAGAGGAGAGCACCCAGGGACACCGCCAACGCTAACTTGCACCATCATCTTTCAAGGGTCTCCTCTTGTGGCTGGAGGAGACGGTTGAAGTAAGGCAGCCTTGACCCGTGGGAATAGGATTCAGATTCTGCACTGGGGCAGCCTGGGGTCTGTCTGTCTGTCTCTTTCCAGTGTCGATCAGAGGACAAGGTACATTGCGGAGAACGCCCTGAAGAGGCTCAGTATGGGGAAGCCAGAGGTCATGAGGGTTGGTGTAATGTGGGGAGATGACTGAAGATTCTGGTTGTATGGGGAGATGAAGCGAGTGATGGATGGGCGTTCGTGTCTTCTTGTGCCTGGCATAGACTGCCTCATTCTGTATCCATGACAGTCACGCTGCCGTAGTGTACTGTTTGTGCATGGTCCTGGAAGTATGTCATTTCGGTAGTTCGTCTACCCTGTGTACGCTACGGTGTCAGGTGTTTCAAGTTTGAGTCGTATTCACGTGTGGATGATAACTCCTTGAGGTAATTCGTATCAGTTTCAACCCAATGTGCGCTGTATTGCTCTCATGTTTGTTTACTGAGGTAAATTATAGACATTATAGTTTAATTTTTGTCCAGTTACACACGCGACTGGAACATGCTCATAGGATGATGCATTGCGTGTTGGTCATCTATTTTTGTCTTCTGTTAACATATTGTATGAATTTGTAATTCTTATCATTTTTAGTGCCTCCCAAAGAATTTTTGTTTATTCGTCATTTCTACGACAAAGATCCTGGACAGGGCTCATGCACCTGGCACCAGTCAGGAAGAACAGGTGTCAGTTGACAGCGTGCGGAGCTGTGCGGAGACAGATGCATGACCGGGAATCCAGTATGAACCGTTCTCTCCCACAGAGTGGAAGATGTCTTGCCGGACAGAGCCGGATACACACGAGAACCTCCTGAGTCAGCAGACGAAGGAGGGATTCGTAGAGAATTTACCTAAGGCCCTCAGAACTCATCGGGTTCACTGTGGAAACGGATCGGTTTCAGCAGGAGAACGAGCAGAGGCGGGCAGCAAGGGGAACAAGGAAGACGACGTTCTCGACACGATAACGAGCCAAATAGCGGCACAACTGGAATCAGGAGGTGCTTGTCCTTTGGTCAGCAACGGCTGATGGTACGTTCAAGACGCCGTGCTGGGAATAGGTTCGGATGCCATGCAGCTCAGGTAGGTAGGTAGATGCTCCGACAGGCAGGCCGGAGAGAGGATTGGATCCCATCCGGGAGCGTCAGCAGGCTGAGGAACAGCAGTCTTTGTTAGGGGGGGTGAGTCTTGCACGGCCGGGGCGCACAAGGCCTGCACAGAGGGAGACCATCAATCATCGTGGCTTATTTGTTCTGTATAGTAGCTGGGCCCTAGCCCGACCCGGGCATGTACGGGGGAGAGATTCTGTTAACAAGATGATCATGTCGGGGGTATGATGAGGCGTGATGCCCGGCACCAAGTCACTCAAGAGCCTCATCATCACATCATCCTGGATAAATCTCACACGCTCAAAGAACAACAGACTGTCTCGCATCAGCGTACGTTTAAACCAACACGCCCCTCACTCACCTCTGTTTCTTAAAGGTTGAATCGAAGTCCTTGTTATACTACGTACGGGAAAGACTTACCATGACAGACTAAGTACAGAGTGGCAACGGGTGAGTGTAAATCAAATAAGGAGAGTGGATGAAGACTGGAACATATTTCATGTGAAGCAGTGTTTGAATTTGCGATTGAAGTATAAGGCATGCGGAAAATGGGTTGTGGAGGTGTATGAACAAGGGTAATGGATGGTGGAATGAGAAAGTTAAATGACTAGCGAAATATGAAATGGAAATGTATGGACATTGCTTACAGGGATGGATTGCGAGCAGCTGGGAAGAGTACAAGAGGAAGCTGCAGGAAGTCTAGAAAAAGGTATAGGGGCAAAAAAGAGCAAATGAGGAATGGGGTGAGAGCGTATCGGTCAGTTTAAGGTGGAATAAGAAAATGTTTTCGAACAAGCGGGAGGAGAACGAGAGAACAGTTAGGGCCGACAGTGAGGAGAACAAATAGGAAAGTAGCACCGGGCAAAGAAGGTGTGAGAAAGAGTATTCTGAAGGACTGTTGAATGCGTTAGATGATAGGGTGGCAGACGTGTTGTGTTTGGGTTGAGTGGCAGCGGGGCGGGAGAGTTACGATGAATGTAATGGTAAAAAAAAAGGGGAGAGAGAAGTGTTCGTGAAAGCCTTGCCTAAGATGAGAGATGTGGCAAAGCGGTAGGAATGTTCAGGATTGCACATGAGTTTCACAAGACTGGGGAGATAGTCAGGCTACCTGATGCCTAAGAAATGTGAAAGATGCATTCATAGTGCCCTTGTTATAAGGGCAAGAGAGGCAAGAAATAAATGAACTACAGAGGTATAAGTCTGCTGAGTGTAAATGGTGAGGTGTTTTGAGAGAGTGGTGACTGTGGGGATGGTGGCACGCAAGGAGAACCTCATTAGAGAGGAACGACGTGGCTGAGGAGTGGCAGAGGATGTGTGGAACAGGTGTTTGCTTTGAACAACGTGTGTGTGTGTGTGTGATATAGCTAGAGAAACAAAGGGATTTTAGCGTTCTGGACGTGGAAGAAAAACGTTTGGTAGGATTGACAAAGATGCCTCGTGGAAGGTGCTACAGCTATACGACACAGGCAGGACACGGCAGGGCACAACTAAGTGCAGTGAGGAATTTTCACCAGCAGAAGAAGGCATGCGTGCGAATAAGAAGGGAGGAGGTGACCGATTCCAAATCAGGATGGATCTGCGTTAATGGTAAGACATCCCCATGGCTGTTTAATCTGTTCACGGACAGGGTGGCGAGGGAAGTGAATGTTAGGTTCTGGAGCGAGGAGCAGCTTTGCAGTATGCTGGAGTTTGGGAGTTTGGGGTCTGGGAGGTTAATCAGTCTGCTGATGACACGGCTCTGGTGATAGACTCCTGGGAGAAACTCTAGGACCTGATGTCAGGGCTTGGGAGAGTGTGTGAAAGGTTAGAACTCAGTGTTAATGTGAAAAATATAAGGTTATGAGCGGCAGAATGGGGTTTCGAGTGTAAGTGCAAATGGGGAACACCTATGGGAAGTGGAGTGTTTTGAACGTGTGGGAGTGACAGTGGCACCGAATGGAACCATTGAGCTTGAAGTGAGTCATAAGGTGGAAGAAAGGGCTCATGTCCTGTGTACATTAAGAAGTGTGTGGATGGAGAGGTTAGGATCCGTTAGGGTAGAGACAAATATGTCTGAAGGTATAGTAGCCTAGGTACTGTTGCGTGATGTGAGTCTTGGGACGACTTGAACATAAAGGAAACGAAGAGGGTTTATGCTTTGGACATTAAATACCTGAGGAAGACGTACGGTATGGTATGAGACGAGCCAGTCGTGTTGGAAATGGCAGTGTCAGAGGAAGGTGCGGCGGTAAATGCAGTCTGACAGAGAGGACTGACCAGGGGATGCTGATAGGGTTTGGAGGTTTGGAGAGGACGAGGGAAGAAAGAAGGAATAGGAGGATATGTATGTCAGAAGCGGAGGGAACAAAGGAAGGGGAAAGACCGAAGAGACGGAGGGATAGGGTTAAAAAAAGGCTTTCGGGTATCAGGGCCTAAACATTCAAGGGTGCGAGAGGCGTGCATTATTAGATAGAAAGTTGGATCTACGTGATATATGAGGGGCGATGTTCTACTAGTTGGCGGGACAAGGGTAGGAGAATTATCGGATATAAACCATAGGGCTTTTATGCCTTGGATGTGGATTGTAGGATCTGGTTTTGGTATTTTACAAATAACCCTTAGAGACTGGGTGTGTCCAAGTGAAGCCATTGTTCCTTTGTTCCTGACGCTCCCTTGCTAAGGAGGGAATTATTGTGTCGTTCTTATAATGGACGAAGTTGATATTCTCCTTCGACAACGTGAGGACCAGGTATACCAGTACCACGTACCAGTACCAGGTACCAGTGGCTCCACCTTTTTCTATAGACGGTACAACATTTCACCAGTGGTGCGCCACCCAGGCACTCCCGCCGCCTGTAGGGGCACCGCGAGACCCATTACGTTGACTCTCATTCCCACACACACACCTGGGCGCCAGGGCCGGAATAACTCGAGGCTTAGAACATGACGTAACCGAGGTACAGATGAGGTAAGGCAATGAACAGGGTGGAATAAGTCAGGCCGGCCTTTGGCTATGATCAAGAGAACCTAAAGCCACGGCCAAGCCTAGTGGTTCGAACGCGGCTCCGCCACAGTGGTTAGGGTGACTTAATCCGACCTCACACTAAACAAATGTGGATTCCACATCACTATTTGTTTGTCTAGTCAGAAGCACCTCCTCGCTCTCTGCACACACCTGCGGGATGCCAGCGGATGGCGTGGCCGAAGTGGTTGGAGGAAAACGGAGGGAGGGAGCCCCGCTTGTGATGTGATACAATGTATTTCTCACGAGCCTGTTTATAAATCAGGTTAGACTTCTTAACATTTCCAAGCCTTTTGATGAAATGGTTGAGAAAATCTCGTCTGTTTTTCAGTGAGATGATGGCGGCTTTGTCGGTACCATTTCATACGTTCATGTCTTCGACCACCTCGTCATTCATGGCTCCCCGTCCAGTGGGTTCATTTGTACACAGTCAACAAAAGCCTTCACACTGCATTTCCTGTTTCTCGTTGAGTTTACGAGCTTTCGTTCTCATCTCTTGAACTCCTAACGCAACGCAGCGATCTGTTGCGTAAATCTTATTTGCGTAAACAAACTTGGGCCTCAAGCGTAACCTCGGCCTTACAGATGCTGGGGGTTGAGATCCATCTCCGGTTTTAGGGCAGAATCCTCGCCACCGTCTCTCACAGGCAAGACCAGCTGGTGTCAAGTCCTGTTTGAGAAAGTCATCGTACTCCTCAGTGTTTTGGTGACCGGCTTGTGATTCGCGTCACTCTGTACTGACGTCTAACATTGTCTTGTCCCCTTTGAGAGAGGAGGAAATAATGTTCTCTGTCCTTAAACCATCACAGACTGACCACTATTTCTCTGTTTCGAAGTCGATCCACCAGCAAATTGGCCTACTGTTGCGTATGGAGACTCCCTCTGACCTGACGTAGCAAAGCTGTGGAATTCTCTTCCTCCTTAGTCTCTCTCTCACTTTAAAACTTGTCTGCTTTTAAGAGTCAAGTTTACAAACACCTGTGGGGCTCAGATCAACTTTTCTATGCTTTTTTAATACGCTGATTTGTTTTCATACGAGATGGCAATATCTGGGCCACATCGGTCTCTTTAATTGGCGTCTTGTAATATGCCTACAATGAGAGACTGCTGGTGATTAAGGAAATGGGAGATTACTATGCATTTTTCTTGTACTCAAACAGGTGGTTAGAGTAGAGACCGCCATTAAGTGATCAAACAAGCCATAGGGTTTTCGTCACCGACCGACGCATCCTGTTGGGGAGGAGAGAAAATGGGTTATCGTGAGTGTGTCCGTTGACAGAACCTGACGATAATGACACACTTAAATCCTCTCCATCAAGACGGAACACTTTAACTTTCAAAGGTTCATTTTCCTTGGCATCTCTCGTATGTAAATGCTCTCATATATATACCTCAAGTAAACAGCCATATATATACATATATAGGAATATATTTCCATACCTGTGTAGGCACTTAAGCACAAACTTGCTAAAATGTTTTAGCCGGTCCGCCAAGAGACAGCCTGGGGCTTGTGCCCAGCTGCTAACCCGGATTTACTCGCCAACATCAACGTGGCATTTAGCCGAAAGGGAGAAACGGGTGTTGTGTGGGCCAGGGCCAGCCTCAGGCCGAGGGCCTCACCCACAAGAGGCGCTTAGAGAAGCCCGCTCGACCTGCGTCCTGACGTGTCTCGTACTCCGGGGCGGCCTCCTGACGTATCTCGCTCTCTGAGACAGCGTCCTGACGTGTCTCGCACTCCGGGGCGGCGTCCTGACGTGTCTCGTTCTCTGGGGCGGCGTCCTGACGTGTCTCGTACTCCGGGGCGGCCTCCTGACGTGTCTCGTTCTCCAGGACGGCGTCCTGACGTGTCTCGTACTCCGGGGCGGCATCCTGACGTGTCTCGCTCTCCGAGACAGCGTCCTGACGTGTTTCGTACTCCGGGGCGGCGTGCTGACGTTTCTCGTTCTCCGGGACGGCGTCCTGACGTGTCTCGTACTCCGGAGCGGCGTCCTAACGTGTCTCGTACTCCGGGGCGGCGTCCTGACGTGTCTCGTTCTCTGGGACGGCGTCCTGACGTGTCTCGTACTCCGGGTCGGCGTCCTGACGTGTCTCGTTCTCCGGGTCGGCGTCCTGACGTGTCTCGCACTCCGGGGCTGCGTCCTGACGTGTCTTGCTCTCCGAGACAGCGTCCTGACGTGTCTCGTTCTCCGGGTCGGCGTCCTGACGTGTCTCGCACTCCGGGGCGGCGTCCTGACGTGTCTCGCACTCCGAGACGGCGTCCTGATGTGTCTCAGTTAAGGAGGTCGTCTCTATTCTCAACTCGGTATGCTTGACACTGGAGCATCTACGTAGATCCAGTAGAATGTTTCAAGGTCTTTCACATCACATACACCTCTACCATGAGAATCGTATCGTCAGCAATCACAGTGACGTATGATTTGAATCCTTCTAGCAAGCCATTGGCATTAATCACGAACAACGCTGGTTCCAAAAGCAGTCCTTGTGGAACTCCACCAAACGACCTCCTTCCACATTGAACGTCGTCACTGATCTAATCACTCTTCCACTTAAGAATCTCTTTATCCACTTCTACTCCTTCTCCGAATAACTCGTCTTACGCTACCGTATAGAAAGCCTTTGCAAAAGCCAAATCAATACTATCCACCCACCCCTTTATACTCTGTGTTATTTATTGATTGTTGCATAGAAATCTGCTAGACTTACATAGTTCATTATCCTCCACCCCTAAATCCACACTGGCGATTAATTAGGATTTGATGTAATTAAGACGTTTTAGTGTATTTTCCTCAAGTTCTTTTCTTCTCTAATTAGTATCCATGATGTGTTAGCTGATGCTCAGTCCTTGTGATCTGCCCTCATTTGATCTTCCTCATTAAGATATCCTCCCTCACGTGATCTTCTTCAGTAAGGCAGGCTCCCTCATTTATGATATTCTTCCTCATTATGATCTTCCTCATTAAGATATACTCCCTCATAATGATCTGCTCCCTCATTTTAATCTTCCTCATTAAAATATCCACCCTCTTAAAGATCTGCACCCTCATTTTAATCTTCCTCATTAAAACACCCACCCTCATAAAGATCTGCTCCCTCATTTAAATCTTCTCATAAAAATATCAACCCTCATAAAGATCTGCTCCCTCGTCCTGTTCTTCTACATTAAGATATCCTCCCTCATTATGATCAGCTCCCTCGTTATAAACACGTTCTAAGAATGCACGTTTCAATTACTGTTTTCGCTCACATAAATCCCAGTGTACCCGAACGGTGTCATAAAAGTTAAAAATCCCTCATCATCCTAGTTTTTTTTTTTCCCGTCTCCCAGAAGGACTAGCCTCCCTGCCTCTTGCACCGTCTTGATTTTAGTGACACTGTTTTCATTGTTCTCTCCTTCACCGTTCCTCTCCCTGTGATGTACTGACCGAAAGAACCATAATCCACGGCGTTGTTCAGAGGCTCCTGTTCACGACGGGAGGCAAACGGCCTCCTCCCCTCTCTTCTCTCTCTCTCTCTCTCTCTCTCTCTCTCTCTCTCTCTCTCTCTCTCTCTCTCTCTCTCTCTCTCTCTGCCTTCGTTCCGTCCCTCCTCTTGTGACAATTTGTATCCCCCATTATCTCAGTTTAGTCTGTCCTCTACGCTTTTTTTTTTTATTCCACTTCACTTCTCCTTCAGTCTTCCTCTCTTTCGTGCAGCGCAGTTCCTCAACTATAAAGCATTTCGACCTTCAAAGTCAGCATTTTGGGTTAATATCAGCATGTAGATAAAGGACGTCGGGATTTAGGCTTAGCTTGTTCACTAAGGCATCGCCTGGACGGTACACGTAATTCTTGACCACGACGGTGCGATCCTAGAGCACGACAGTGCGATCCTTGAGGACGACTTTACGACCCTTGAGCACAGCGGGTATGAAGGACTGGCCTTTGACTTGAATTCTAAGGGTCAGGTCAAATGTCGCACAATTACACCAGAGGATCGTAGGCGTCGTGCCCAACAGTCGTGCAGCAGAACTCAGCAGATCTAGTCCATTAGTGCTTAGCAAGTGTCCCGGATTTGCTTTGATACTACTGAATATTCAAGGCTGAGCTAGGGTGTCTGCGACGCAACTTAATCCTCCAGGCTGGGCTGAGTCTCAAAGGCCTCAGATGTTCTCTTGGGCTGCATCTGTCCTTTAACACCTTTCTCACGCCGGATCTTTAAGGCTCCACCGGATCTTTAAAGCTCAAACGGCTCTCCAAGATTCCCAACGCATCTTTTTTTAACCTTCGTCAGGTCTTTGGATCTCCTCCACGAAGACTCACTGGTTTTCACGGAGCCTAAGGTTCCTCTGTGTATATCTGGGGCTTTACCAGATCTCAAAGGGCTACCGGATATCTTAATTCACCTCTTTTTATGTGCCGGTTCCCGTATCTCAAAACCCTTCCTCACACACGCGAGACTCCGTCGGTTCTCCAAGGCTCCAAGCGGTTCTTAAAGACTCGGCCGTAGGCAGAGGGCATCGTGTGGCGACAGACGAGTGGGGTGCTCGCTGGTGAAACAGCCTCTGTTGCACACTGGTTGCAGAGACTTGTCGCGATGGTTGCACGTTACGTGACGGCGTTGCGACAGTTTCGCCTCTGGATGGTAGTAACAGTTGTTTCACCAGAAGTTGGTAGTGAATATCTCTGTTATTGTCTGTCTGTCTCTCTTTGTTTTATGGCACCCGCGCGTGTGCGGACGCCTCGCACTCGCCTTCAGCTTGGACGCTTCCTTCACTTTTGTAAGAGCATCTGGGTGCCTCTGATTCACATGATTCACTTGTTTTTTTATTGTTGTATCTGACTGTATTTGACGTCAGCTGCTCCTCCACCGTGTGTCGTCGTCTGCCTTCTTTGTGATTCTAGTAAATGATGGCTGAGAACTGCAGTCCAGACGATACAGATGGATTTCGGATGTTGAAAATGTTACGTACGTGCGACGTAATTTCGCGTCTCGGCTGCTGAGTTCGCCAACATCCCCAAGTGGTATTCGAAACTGACATGACTATATAAGCTGCTATGGGTGTTCCTCGTGTGCTAAGCTGATGACGAAGGCCAGAAGCCTTTAGGGAAGAACAGGAACGTATAACAAAAGAACAAAAGCAAGTAACAAAAAAGACAGGATCAGAAGTAACGAGCGAAGAAGCCAATAACGAAGTAATAAATGAACAAGACAGAATAACTAAGAAATAACGCCATTAATCCAGAACAGAAGTATAAAGCGAATAATCATCCCACTGAGCAAGGTGAAACGACCCTTGGGTATGATAACCTGCCCGTTAAGGTCAAAAGGCCAGGTCATCATACTCGAAAGTCGTTCTATCCCGTTCAGGAGGTTGATATAACGAGAGAGGCAGACACTGTGGCCCATTTTACATCTAAGCGCTCGGTTGCCGCAAGTGTTGACGTCAAGAGTTCATGACGACACTGTGCATGACGAAGATCTCCATGCCTCCTCCAGCGTGACTGTGATGCACATGCATGTAAAACGACGTCTGGTGCTGAGGAATATGTACAGAAAAACTTTTCGGGTTGTAAGGATATTTTTCGTTAACGTTGGAGGCTCCAGTCACGGACAAAAGTCCACATCAAGACCGGGCCATAACCGAAATATCGAGAGGATTATGAAAGGGAAGAAGAGACAAGGGAAAGTATTTACGAGTTTTGGAGGACGTTGAAAAAACTCGTCTTTTGATTTACCAGATCGTACGGCAGAAAATAGATATATTTGGCAACGTGGATGCACTTGATGATGGGAATACATGTGATAGCAGCTTCTGGTGCAGCAACGTGTTGTGATGTTGGGATTCCTGTCACTATATCTGGTAATGGAAGGATGCGTGTACACCACGTACCTACCTGCTCCTTCAAGGAAGGATACATATAGGTATGTGGCGCTGCCTGGATCACATAATTGGGAAAGGGATACATATGACACTTGGTGTCTCGTGTTAGGCGGATACATTTGGCAACGCATTGTTATGGAAGGAAATCAAAGTGTGCGGGAACACGAATGTATCGCTGAGCGGCGGAAGACCCTTGTTGTTTTGGTGTAGTACCAAAATTAGCCGAGGGCGCCGCTGGTGGCGCCACTCTCCATGGCGTAACACGTTTTTATCGAGGTCCTGCGACCGAGTCCATCTCTCAACACGCTAGAGTCGACGGCTATACAGCCACCTTAAGTTGTCATCACCTGGTTAGTCAATTGTGAAAGATTATAGCGAACTTGTTTTATATCAAAGACTTTTATAGGTATCAGAACCCTGTGAATGATATGGGTATATGTGATTTTTGTAATTAGTGTTGTTCCATTTTCGAATGAACAGTATTAGATGATATTATCATCTCTGAAAAACACTGTGGTCTTAATGTGTCGATAAGACAGTTAAGAGCGCCAAGATGATGATGCATGGTTTAGTTAAGAGAGGTTCACTAATTCTGAAGACACAAAACCTCTTGAGCACGACGGATCGACCCTTCAGCGCGACATTACGACCCTGTAGATTTGATGTCCAGGTCAAAGAATAGGCCATCATACCCGTATTCTCACCTTCATGGATCATGGTCTCGTTACGCCGTGCTCACGGGTCGTTCCGTCGTGCTCAAAGGTCATACCGTCGTGTTCTCAAGAGGCTGGCAAAATAGCTGTCACAATAGCCTTACAACTTCTGAAAGTGGAATCAAGTTTGGGGCTGAACACGATACAATATTTCCTACTTGGGTGTGTGTGTGTGTGTTGCTTCGGGTGAAGGAGCGGGCGGGGCGTCAACCACTCCGCCAGGAGATGGTAGACTGTTGCAGCACAATAACATTTCTGAGATATTTTTTAAGAAATTGGACCTTCCTTGGTTAGTTCAGCGTCTCTCTCTCTCTCTCTCTCTCTCTCTCTCTCTCTCTCTCTCTCTCTCTCTCTCGAGTTCAGCCATTCCCCTCCCCCCCCCCTCCCCACCCTTGCGTCAGAGCACGGGTCATGAGCCGTCGTTCTCAGCAGGTGCCATAAATAATAACTCGGCACAGCCAGCGGTCGGTATAGTGGAGCATGTTTTGCTTTCTCCGCCGGGGTCTGCTGGACGCGGAGGAGGCGAGGCCGTGTTGTTCCTTCCCTCCCTCCCTCCCTCCTCCCCCAACTTAGCGCGCGGGACCTTGAGTGTTTCTGATGTGTGATTGCAGTGATTGCGGTGCAGGAATGTTCTGTTTATGCCACTCTGTTGGTGATGACAGGTTTTGTACATGTCTTCTCGCACTGCGGATTGTGGGAAGGTTCTCATACTGAAGACACTGTGTAGATTGCACTTCTGTGTACATAAATTCGCACACATGGAGATCTACACACTGATGTACATATATATATATATACATACGTCTGTGCGAATGCATGACAATACACGCGAAATACTCACAAACATGTACGATTGCATGTAGGACTGTTTTCCTCCACTGTTCATGAGAAAACACACTAAGGAAAGTAAGGTTTTTGCTTGCAGTTATAGTTACTTACCTGCGCTTGGACCTGCTTACCGAGTAGCCAGTTAAGATACCTTCCCTGCCCTGCATAACGAACGTGCTTGTTGCAGTGAGTCAGTTGTTGACCACAGCCCAGCCTCGTATCCTGCTGTCAATAATACCCCCACTTGAGCACGATGTTACGACCCCTTGAGTATGACGGTATGATCCTTAAGCATGACTGCCTGACCCTTGGGCACACGAACGGATGATGTTTGTTATGATGGCGTGACTTGACCCGTAAGAAGCAAGGGCCAGATCATCATACGCAAGGATGGTATGTGGTCCGGCTGGGGGACTGCTTATGCCGTCAGGTGTTTGTAAGACCATGATGGCAAGGATTTGATATATTGCATGTGCAGCTTGGGTCGAGTTGTACTTTTACATTAACGTTGCATGTGTGCACAGGTCATACATTTTCAAGGGACGTGGTGCATTAGTAATTAACCCCCGCCTGCCTGACCACGTCTGCCGTACGGTATCTATCAGTTAGGAGGAGGGTGGTTCATACTGAGGCTTAAATAGACTTCATTATTCTAACACAATTACAATTCCTCCATCACGTTGATATATTTCTCCTCTTTACACTCTTTCATTCTCTCCTCCTTTGCTCTCGGTCTGTACAGTGTCCTCTTCTTTTTTCTCGATCTGTTTGTCTATCGCCTACACCTTGTTTATGATCGTATTTGTATCTATAGATTTTCCATTTCCAGCCTGTCTCTAAAACACTATCTTTCCCTTTTCTAGATACGCATTATCAGCGTTCATATCTTGCTTATTATCTTA
Source organism: Panulirus argus (assembly GCA_038088735.1). NCBI lineage: Eukaryota > Metazoa > Arthropoda > Malacostraca > Decapoda > Palinuridae > Panulirus > Panulirus argus. Next base: position 809 of record JAYMFT010002327.1, on the reverse strand, counting down.
ATTCCTGACTCGGTGTTCTCTGTCTTCCACATCCCAGTCCGAGAAATCCCTTTCCTATAATATGATTTTCATTTTCTTAACACAGAGCTGAGTTTTACTTTCAAAAGTTAGATAATAGTAAACCTGGCCTTTCACCAAGCCCCCAGCGCCCGCACAAGCTCCCATTCTAAGCCCTCCTGACCTTCCCCTGAGCAGCAGCAGCTTACCTTTCATCAACGTCATCTCGGTGTCTCCCCGGAGAACATTCCTGGGTCTCCACCACCACTGCTCCCGGGGGATTTAAATCAACAGCGCTCTTTGGGTGTCAGGCCGTCAAACCACACCCTCCCCCACGTCTTGAACCCCCCCCCCCCCCTTGCCCCTTTTCCTTAGAGGCATCCCCGCCCAACCCACTGATATTACTGGTATTCACTGTTCGCCCTGATTACCTGGCATGTTTCGTTTGTTCTCATTGCATAGATAATGCATTGGGGAATCACTGGGGGAGGAAGAGAAGAAGGTGTAGAAATACGGGTGGTCACTCAGCAGCTGTCAAGCAACACTCAGAAGGTTCGTTATATATGAGTAGATGAATGATGGGTTAGGAAGCTTCGTTAAGATCAGTAGTGTATTCCTTTGGCCATGGTTGCAGGAGGTGAGGTAAACAATGTTGGGTTTATACGAATACAACGCTGCAAGTTTCTTCTGTGTTTGTGTTGTACGTAAGATTTTAGTAACTCAACACGAGGAGCGCTACGGGAGCAACTATATATATATATATATATATATATATATATATATATATATATATATATATATATATATATATA
>JAYMFT010002316.1:0-17325 GCA_038088735.1 Panulirus argus | reverse complement strand
GGCTTTTGCTCCCGAGAGCTGGCTGCTTGTGTGCCCCCACCACTAGTTAGACCACGGAATACTCGGCAAGCTGCTGCTTCACATGATTATTGTGTGGCCATCGGCAACTAAAGGGTGTGCCGTTTTGATAACTGCTTGTTTCCCTACACGTCGAAGCTTTGGAAGTATCTACTTTCTCATGTCTTTCCCAATAACTATGACATGGCTCATTTCAAGAAACATATTTTTCACTTTCTTGAAAACTTGTAAATACTTTCCCTGTCTGTTTTTCCCCTTTCTCAGTTCTCTCTATATTTCAATTAGGGCTCGGCCTTGATGTGGACTTTTGTCCGTGACTGGAGCCTTCAACATAGAAAAAAAAAACATGAACGATGTCACTCAGTTGATAAATTTACGTGGAAAAAATGATAGGTACGTAAACATTTAAGTGAACGTTGTAAAAGACTTTCGATGACAGGATATGATTGGGACCGCATGACTAAAAACGTTTTCCTCGCACAGTACAAACCGTTATTCAGAAATACTGTCCGTAATTACACACAAACATACACAATGCCTGTAAACCATATATGCGTCGACTATGAACTATTTTCTTGTTTCTGCGCAGGAGTTTATGGAAAATCAATATCAATTTAAAGGTACTGAATCTTAGAAGGAGATATGATTTTCAAAGTCTTCGCAAGCTTTTGCTCATGCGCAGGTGTTTTGATAATGAATAACCACCATGACTCTGCGATGACTGCACACTGAACTTCTGAATTATATTGAAGCTCTTATCGTCTTTATCATATTTTATTCTTATTGTGAATTTTACCTTTTCTTGGGATTAGTAACAACATAAATACCAATTACCCCACCTCCTAGCCACCGTTTTATTCAATCACTGATGCCAACCCTTCCGAGTTATTCATATTCTGATGTAAAAAAATCGAATCGCTAGGTGCAACGCATTAATGTTGTATAAACGTTTGATTCTAAATATTTCTTAATGCTTTACTAATACGAGAGTATCTTTAGCAAGTTCAGTGGAACGATACTACTTGCTTTTTTCTAATTTACGTTAGCAAGGCTTTTCTTATATCTATGCTGCTAAGATTACAAGATCTGGCTAATGGTTTCCCTCAAAAGATACTAATGTCTACAGCCTCTAAGGGCGAAAGTAAATCTGTAAGTGGGAGGGGTATATACACATGAATAATGTCGCTCCCACAAATTGCTTGGGAGTGTGAATAATTATGTACATAAACGTTAAAGTGGACATTGTTAGCAAAATATGACTACATATAAATTATAAAAATTGGGCCGCACGAGTGTCAAATCCCTTCCTCGTATGACAGAAATAGGAAATTACAAATACTGTAAGTATGATTCAGTTACTCAGAAAAATACATTTTGCTTTTATACTATATCCATGTCTTCTGTAAACTATTCTGTTGTTGTTTCATATGGTTTACTTTTAGTATCGGAACTTGCAGAGCAATATATTTGGAACGAAAATATTTATTGAATAGCTCTTAATGTTGTAACATAATCTCGGTGCTTTTACACTAAAAACATGCGCAAATTTGATATGGCCCTAATCGTCATGACTATGCGATGGCGATGGGTGCAACAGTAGAATACGATGAGAATATGTGCAAATGATTGTGCTACCCTATATTTTCATCACGTTTATTCTCCTATACCATGTCCAATGTTCGTGGATTAAACAACAGCAAAATTTACGTTTAGGCCACGGCCTAACGGAATTATGAAATCCATGGAATTCAACCCTTCGGAGTTATCAAACCTACGGCAGCCAACCCTTCTGAGTTATCAAACCCTAGGCAACTAACCCTTTGGAGGTGTCAACCCACTTCTGCTTAACCAATCTTTTTCGCGTTGTCAACCCACTGATAAAGAAAAGCATCGATATATCCTATCTACTACAGTAAACTATGCAACCCTACTGCTACTTACCTTACGAGCTGTCCTTCCACTGTTTTCAATCTTTACATTCTCTGTCCTATATTGTCAATCCTTCCGAACTCTCTCTCCACTGCTGACGTCGTTTCAATTTAACCATATACACTTGGTACGACCCTATTGCGAGAAAGCCTGTCTTAACTACAGTGCAACGATTTCATTTTTCATATCTTCTTTTAACATATATTTGAAGCTATTAGAGAAGGAATTATGGACGAAAATGGCTCAAGGTGTATCCGTGAGTCACAACAAAGCTTCATATAATTCCTTCCTTCGTCACCTCCTCCATGGTTTGTTTGTATCGTAATATGAAAAGTTTTTATGTCTTTTTAACTTTGAGTCGTTAAAAAAATGATCAATCTTTTTCCAAAAAAATGGAAAGAATAGTAGTGGTTATACTAAATATTTACCATTAGTTCACAAACTATTCATAAAATTTTGATAGAAAAACAAGGCTGTATCGTGTGAAAGTTATCTGACTCTTTCTTATGTATGTTACTCACTTCATATGATGTCTTTCTTAAAAGTGAATCCCAATAATGTTCCCGTGATCAGAACTCACACACACACACACACACACACACACACACACACACAAGAATGAAGAAATGCCCACAACATTTTTACAGTCACATATTTAGTCTGTAATGTACTAGCACTGGAATTTATCAGCATAAATGCTCCTAATAAATCACACACCATTTCTACTTTCGTTCCTGCCTGGTTTCTCAAGTGAGGTCAGAGAAGGACTGAGGCGTGAAGTTGTACCGCTGGTTAGCGGGAAAGATAACAACAGGTCAAAACCGGCCGCTTCACAATCGAACTTTTCCTTTTACAAGGTTAATGCTTAAAAGAAAACTTATCACCTTAGCTGGGGTTGGCTAGTATCTGTCACACCAATATCACAATATTTGTATATTGGTTTCCATCTACATAAACCAATGTTTGGAGCCTTCACGACCGTAAACACAAGATTCTGAGTAGGCATATATACACGTGAACGATGTCAGTTGATAACCCTACGTGGAAAAAATATGTACGTAAACATTAGAGTGAACGTTGTAAAAGACATACAATGACAGGATATAATTGGGACGGCATCACTATAAAAACGTTTTCCTGGTACAGTAAAAACCGTTATTAAGAAATGCTGTCCGTAATTACACAAAAACATACACTGTCTTTAAACAATATATATGTCGACAATGAAGTATTTTCTTGTTTCTGTATGAAGTTTAACATCGAGACTTGCGCAGGAATTTATGGATAATCAATATCAATTAAAAGATACTGAATATTGGAAGAAGATATGATTTTCAAACTCTTCGTAAGCGGTTGGGATGCGCAGATGTTTTGACAGTGACTAGCCACCATGACTGCGATGACTGGAAACTGAACATGTGAATTAATTTTAAAACATTATTTAAGAAAATATATGTTTATGCTATTATTATCTGTATTACATTTTAATCCTATTTTGAATCATGACTTTTTTCTTGGGTTAAACAACAACAAAAATACCAATTACCCCACCTTCTAGCCACTGTTTTATTCAATCACTGATGCCAATCCTTCCGAGTTATCAATATGCTGCAGTATCAAAATCGATGCGCTAGTTGGAACGCATTAATGCTGTATATACCTTTGATTCTAAATATTTCTTAATGCTTTATGAATGAAAAAGAAAGTTTAGTAAGTTGAGTGGAATGATACTACTTGTTTTTCTTCCAATTTTGTTAGCTTGGTTACGCTTATATCCGTGCTGCTAAGGTTAAACGATCTGGCTAATGATTTCCCTCAAAATATACTAGTGTCTACAGCCTTTAAGTTCGAAAATAAGCTTCTTAGTGGGAGAGGCATATACATATGAATAAATATCGCTTACGTATATTGATTGCGACTGTAAATGCTTATGTACATAAACGTTAAAGTTGACAATGTTAGCAAAATATAATTACATGTAGATGGTACAAATTGGGCCGCACGAGTGTAAAGCTCCCTCCTCGTATGGTAAAAATAGGAAATTACAAATACTGTATGTTTAGTTGAATTACACAGAAACCTACACATTGTTTTTATACTATATCCATGGCTTCTGTAAACAATTCTGTTGTTGTTTCAAATGGTTTACTTTTAATATCGGAACTTGCAGAGCAATATATTTGGAACTATAATATTTGTTAAATATCTATGAGTGTTGTAACGTAATCTCGGTGTTTTTAAACTAAACGCATGCACAAATTTGATATGGCCCTAACCGTCATGACTATATGATGGCGATGGGTGCAACAGTAGAATACGATACAAATAAGTGCCAATGATTGTGCTACCCTGTATTTTCATCACGTTTACTCTCCTATACCATGTCCAATGTTCGTGGATTAAACAGCAAAATCATCTTTTACTCCACGGACTAACGTATTGTTATGCAAACACTGCTACCAACCTTTCGGAATTATCAAACCCACGGCAGGCAACCCTTCGGAGTTGCTAACCCAGTTCTGCCAACCCTACAGAGTTTTCTAATAACTGCTACAAACCCTTCCGAGGTGTCATTCTGCTCATCTAATCTTATCGCTTTGTCAACCGGTTGATAGAGAAAACTTCTGATATACCCTCTCCACTGCAGTTAACTATGCAACCCTACTGCTACTTATCTTCCGAGCTGTCCTTCCACTTTCTTCAATCTTTACAGTCACTACCCACTATTGTCAATTCTTCCGAGCTCTCTCTCCACTGCTGACGATCCTGTTGCAAGAAAGCTTCTCAACTTCAGTGCAACGATTGAATTTTTTCTTATATTATTTCCCTCTAACAGACATTTGAAGCTATTAGAGAAGAAATTATGGACGAAACGAATCAAGGTGTATACGTGAGTCACAACAAAGCTTTATATAGTGCCTTCCTTCGTCACCTTCTTCATGGCTTGTTCGTATCGTAATATGAAAAGTTTTTAGTGTTTATAAGTTTCAGTAGTTAAAAAAAATGACCAATCTTTTTCCACAAAAATGAGAAGAATAGTAGTAGTTATACTAAATATATTTGCCATGAGTTCACAAATTATTCACAAAATTTTTATCGAAAAACAAGGCTGTATCATGTGAAACGTATCTGATTGTTTCGTAAGTATGTTATTCACTTCTTATGATGTCTTCCTTAAAAGTGAATGTCAACAATTTTCCCGTGATCAGAACACACAGACACAGACACACAGACACACACACGCACACAAAAGAATATTAAAATGCCCACAGCGTTTTTACAGTCACGCATTCTGTCTACAGAAATCAGTGTCAATAACTTCACATCACTTCATCATGAATACTCGTAATCTATCGCACACTTAATGTTTTCTCTCCTATGCCATGCCCAGTGTTCGTGGATTAAACAAAAGTAAAAATAGCGTTTACTCCACGGCCTAACGTATTGTTATGCACAGACTGCTGCCAACCCTTCGGAATTATCAAACCAGCGGCAGCGAACCCTTCCTAGTTATCAATCCCGCGGCAGCCAACCCTTCGGAATTATCAAACCCGCTGCAGCGAACTCTTCCTAGTTATCAATCCCGCGGCAGCCAACCCTTACGAGTTATCAAACCCACGTCAGTCAACCCTTTCGAGTTATCAAACTCACAGCAGCCAACCATTCGGAGTTATCAAACCCATGGCAACCAAACCTTCTGAGCTATCAAACCCACTTCAGGCAACCCTTTGGAGTTGTTAACCCAATTCTGCCAACCCTACCGAGTTTTTCTAATAATTACTGCAAAACCATCCAAAGTGTCATTCTGGTCAAACAATCTTTTGCGCAGTTAACCCACTGGTAAAGAAAACTTCAGAAATACTCGCTGCACTGCAGGAAACCATTCAAAACTATGCAACCCCACTCTTACATACCTTTCGATCTGTCCTTCCACTGTTTTCAATCTTTACAGTCTCCATCCACTGTTGTCAATCCTACCGAGCTGTCTTACCATTGCTCACATCGTTTCAATTCATCCATATACACTTTGTAAAATAATATTGAGAGAAAAGTTCTCTTAACTATTGTGCAACTATTTCGTTTTAAAAATATTTTTTCTTCTAACACTCAATGAAAGCTTTTAGAAAAGAAATTATGAACAAGAACGGTTCAAAATGTGCATGTGTGCCTTCCTTCGTTGCCTTCTCCATGACTTGATCGTATCATAATCTGAAATGTTTTTTGTATCCATATCTTTGACTCCATAAGAAAAATGTCCAATATGTTCACACAAAAATGAAAAAATAGTATTTATACTCAATATTTACCATGGGTTCGAAAATTATTCACAAATGTTTTAACGATATACAAGGCTGTATCATGTGAAACGCATCCGATTCCTTCTTATGTATGTTACTCACTTCTGATGATGTCTTCCTTAAAAGTGAATCCCAACAATTTTTCCGTGATCAGAATACACACACAGAAAGAAAGAAAGAAAGAAAGAAGAAAAAAGATGCCCACAGCGTTTTTGCAGTTACGTTTATAGTCTGTAAAGAAATCATTGTCAATAACTTCACATTACTTCACTGTCTTGTAATGTACTAGTACTGGAATTTATCAGCATGTATGCTCGCAATCTATCACACACGTGTCCTGCCTATTGTCTCAAGCGAGGTCAGAAAAGGACTGATGTGTGAAGTTTTACCGTTGCTAAGTGGGAAAATATAATAACTGGTCGTAACAGGCCGCTTCACAATCGAACTTTTTCTTCTACAAGGTCATTGCTTAAAAAAGTATACTTATCACCTTAGCTCGGGTTGGCTCGTATCTGTTATACCAAGATCAGAGTATTTCTTTATTGGTTTCCATCTACATAACCAATGTCTGGACCCAAAACAACCGTAAACATAAGGTTTTGAGTAGGCATATATGCACCTGAACGATGCTACTAAGTTGATAACCTTACGCGGAAAAAATAATATGTACGTAAACACTAAAGTGAACGTTGTAAAACACATACGATGACAGGATGTAATTGGGATCACATGACAGTAAAAACGTTCCTCTCGTGTAGAATGTAACGTTATTAAGAAATAATGTACGTAATTATACAGAAACATAAAAATCATTCACAAACTTTTAATCGAAAAACGGCTGTATCATGTGAAACTTACGTGATTCTTTGTCATGTATGTTACTTCCTAAGATGTCTTCCTTAAAAGAGAATCCTAATAATTTTCCCGTGATCAGAACTCACACACACGCACAAAAAAAAAAAAAAAAAAATGCCCACAGCGTTTTTACAGTTATTTGTTTAGTCTGTACAGAAATCAGTGTCAATAACCTTCATACAACTTCGCTTGAATGCTCGTAATCTATCGCACACCAGTTCCACTTTAGTTCACATCTCCTGCTTCTTGTCTCAAGCGAGGTCAAAGAGTAACTGAAGTGTGAAGTTGTACCGCTACTAATCGGGAAAAGATAACAACAGGTCATAACAGGGCTCTTCACAATTGATCTTTTGCTTTTACAGGGACACTATTTAAAGGTAAACTTATCACTTTTGCTCGTGTTGGCTCGTATCTGTCACACCAAGATCACAATGTTTTCTTATTGGTTACCGTTTACATAAACCAATGTCTGGAGCCTACACGAACGTAAGCATAAGATTCAGCATAGGCATATTTACACCTGAACGATATCACTTAACTGATAAGCTTACGTGGGAAAAAAATATATATACGTAAACATTAAAGTGAACGTTGTAAAAGACTTACGATGACATGATATAAGTGGGACCCCATGACTGTGATAACGTCCTCCTCGTATAGTAAAAACCGCTATTAAGAAAATGCTGTACGTGATTACACACAAGCATACATATTGCCTTTAAACCATGTATAAATCGACTATGTTATTTTCTTGTTTCTGTATGAAGCTTAACATCGAGACCTGCACAGGAGTTTATGGAAAAAGAATATCAATCAAACGTTACTGAATATTGGAAGAAGATATGATTTTCAAACTCTGCGCAAGCGCTTGCGTATGCGCAGGTGTATTCGTAATGACTCACTGCCATGACTATGTGAAGACTGCAAACTTAGCCGCAGGATTCATTTTACAACAATACGTATTAATAAAAAAGATGTATATGCTTTTATTATCTTTATCACATTTTCTTCTTACTGTGATTCACGACCATTTTCCTGGGTTAAAAAACAACGAAAATTCCAATTACCCCACCCCCTAGCGTACTCTATTATTCAGTCACTGATGCCAACCCTTTCTAGTTATCCATAGGCTGCAGTAGCAAAATTGAATTGCTAGTTGCAACGCATTAATGTAATCTAAACATATGATCCCAAATATTATTCAATGCTTTTTGAATACAAGAGAATCTTTAATAAGTTCTGTGGAATGAAACTACTTGTTTGTCTTCCAATTACATTAGCAATGTTTGGCTTTTATCTGTGCTACTAAGATTACAAGATCTGGCTAATTGTTTCCATCAAAATAAACCAATGTCTACAGCCTCTAAGGAGGAAAAAGAACTTCTCAGTGGGAGAGGAATATACATATGAATAATGTCGCTCAAATAAATTGCTTGTGAATGTGAATTATTATATACATAAACATCAAAGTGGACATTGTTAGCAAAATGTAAGTAAACATAAATTATATAAATTTAGCCGCATGAGCATAAAACTCCCTCCTCGTATGGTAGAAATAGGAAAATACAAATTCTGTAAGTTGATTTCAATTACACAGAAATATACATATTACTTTCATACTGTTTCTATGTCTTCCGTAATTTGTTATCTTGTTCTTTCATAAGGTTTACTTTTAGTATCGAAACTTGCAGAGTAATATGTGTGGAACAAAAATATTTATTGAACAGCTCTGAATGTTGTAACGTAATCTCGGTGCTTTTAAACTAAACGCATGTGCAAATTCAAAATGGCCTTAACCGTCAAGAGTATGTGATGGCGTTGACTGTAACAGTAGAATTAAATAGAAAAAATGCCAATGATTGTGCTACCCTGAATTTGCTTGATGTTTTCTCTCCTATTCCATGCCCAATGTTCATGTATTAAGAAACAGCAGAATTAGCGTTTACTCCACGGCCTAACGTATTGTTATGCACAGACTGCTGCCAATCCTCTGGAGTTATCAAACCCACGGTAGCCAACCCTTCCAAGTTATCAAACCCACGGCAGCCACCCTTCCAAGTTATGAAATCCACGGCAGCCAACCCTTCCGAGTTATCAGATCCACGGCAGCCAACCCTTTCGAGTTATCAAACTTATGGCAGCCAACCATTCGGAGTTATCAAACTAATTGCAGCCAACCCTTCTGAGTTATGAAATCCACTTTAGCCAACTCTTTGGAGTAGTTAACTCTTTTCTGCTAACCCTATCGAGTTTTCTATTAATTGCTGTAAACCTCTCTGAGGTGTCATTATGCTCAACCAAATTTTTCGCGTAGTCAAGCCACTGCTATAGAAAACTCCCGAAATACCCACTCCACTGCAGTAAATTATTCAAAACTATGCAACCCCACTGCTACTTACCTTTCTATCTGTCCTTCCACTGTTTTTAATCTTTATAGTCTTCATCCTCTGTTGTCAGTTCTTCCGAGCTGTCTCACCAGTGCTCACATCGTTTCAGTTCATCTATATACGCTTGGTGCGATCCTAGTGCGAGAAAGCTTCTCTTAACTATAGTGCAACTTTCTAATTCTAAAAATATTTTGTCTTCTAACACACAGCTAAAGCTTTTAGAGAAGAAATTATGAATGAGAACGGTTCAAGATGTATATGTGTATCACAACAAACCGTCACCGTCTCCATGGCTTGATCGTATCATAATATGAAATGTTTTTCTGTGCTTATATCTTTGAGTCCTTAAGAAAAATAACCAATACTTTTACACAAAAATGAAAAGAATAGTGGTATTTATACTCAACATTTACCATGAGTTCACAAATTATTCACAATTGTTTTATCGATATGCAAGGCTGTATCATGTGAAACGTATCTGATTCTTTCTTATGTATGTTACTCACTTCTGATGATGTCTTCCTTAAAAGTGAATCCCAATAATTTTACCGTGATCAGAGTACGTACAAAGGAAAAAAAAAAAATTGTCCAAAGCGCCTTTACAGTGAAGTATTTAGTCTGTACAGAAATCAGTGTCAATAACCACATCACTTCACTGTCTTGTGATGTCCTAGCAATGGAATCTATCAGCATGAATGCTAGTAATCTAGCACACACCAGTTGTTCTTTAGTTCACGTGTCCTGTCTCTTGTCTCAAGCGAGGTCAGAGAAGGACTGAGGTGTAAAGGTGTACCGGTGGTTAGCAGGAAAAGATAAAACAGGTCTTAACCGGCCTCTTCACAATCGAACTTTTCCCTTTTCAAAGTCAATGTTTAAAAGTAAACTTATTACCTTAGCTCAAGTTGACTCGTATCTGTCACATCAAGATCACAATATTTGCTTATTGGTTACCATCCAGCAATGTCTGGAGCCTCCATGACCGTAAGCACAAGATTCTGAGTAGGCATGTACAGTATTCACCTGAACGATGTCACTCAGTTGATAAACCTACGTGGAAAAAATAATATGTACGTAAACATTAAAGTAACATTGTAAAAGACTAATGATGACAGGATATAACTAGAACCCCATGACTGTAAAAGGGTTCTTTATGTACAGCACAAAAAGTTATTAAGAAATACTGTACGTAATTACACAGAAGCATACACAATGCCGTATATACACCGACTATGAACTATTTTTTTGTTTCTGTATGAAGTTTAACATCGAGACTTGAGCAGGAGTTTATGGAAAATCAATAACAATTAAATGATACTGAATATTGGAAGGAGACATAATTTTCAAATTCTCCGGAAGCGCTTGCGCATGCGCAGCTGTTCTGATAATGACTAACAACCATGACTCTGTGAATTCACTTTATAACAATATTTAAAAAAGTAAATATGTTTATGTTCTTACCATCTACATCACATTTTCTTCCTATTGTGAATCATGCATTTTTTCTTGGGTTAAAGAACAAGAAAAATACCAATTACCCCACCCTCTAGCCATTGTATTATTCAATCACTGATGCCAAACCTTCCGAGTTATCCATACGCTGCAGTATGAAAATCGAATCGCTAGTTGTAACGAATTAATATTGTATAGACGTTTGATTTTAAATATTTCGTAATGCTTTAAAAATACAAGAGAAACTTTAGTAAGTTCAGAGGAATGATACTACTTGTCTTTCTTCCAGTTACATTAACTAGGTTTTGCTTATATTTGTGCTGCTAAGATTACAAGGTCTGGCTAATGGTTTCCCTCAAGAAATATCAATGTCTACAGCCTTTAAGGACGAAAATTAATTTCTAAGTGGGAGAGACATACACATGAATAATGCCGCTCACGTAAATTGCTTGCGAGTGTGAATAATTATGTACATAAACATTATATTGGACATTATTAGCAAAATAAAATTACACATAAATGATACAAATTGTGTCGGATGAGTGTAGTACTACCTCCTCGTATGGTAGAAATAGGAAATTACAAATACTGTAAGTTTAATTCAATTACACAGAAGTATACACATTGTTATTATACTATATCTATGTCTTCTGTACACTATTCTATTGTTGCTTTATGAGGTTTTCTTTTAGTATCGAAACTTGTCATACAATATATTTGAAAGTAAATATTTATTGAACAACTCTGAATGTTGCAACGTAATCGCGGTGTCTTTAAACTAAACGCATGCGCAAACTTAATATGGTCCTAACCGTCATGACTATGCGATAGCGATAGGTGAAACAGTAGAATACAAAAAAAAAAAAAAAAAATGTGCCAATGATTGTGTTCCCTGTATTTTCATCACGTTTACTCTCCTATACCATGTCCAATGATCGTGGATTAAACAACAGCAAAATTAGCACATACTCCACGGCCGAACGTATTGTTATGTACACACTGCTTTCAACTCTTCACAGTCATGAAAACTACGGCATTCAACCCTTCGGAATTATCAAACTCACGGCAGCCAACCCTTCTGAGTTATCAAACCCACGGCAGTCAACCCTTTGGAGATATTAACCCACTTCTGCTAACCCTACAGAGTTTTCTAATAGCTGCTGCGAACCCCTCCGAGGTGTCATTCTGCTCACCCTGTCTTTTCGCGTTGTCAGCCCAATGCTAGAGAAAACTTCCGATATACCCTCTCCACTGCAGCAATCCTTTCAGACTTATGCAACCCTTCTGCTACTTACCTTCCGAGTTGTCCTTCAATTGTTTTCAATCTTTACAGTCTCACCGCTATTATCACTTCTTCCGAGCTCTCTCTCCACTGCTGACGTCGTTCCAATTTAACCAGATATTCTTGGTACGATCCTATTGCGAGAAAGTTCTCTTAACTGCAGTGCAAAGATTAAAATGTTCAAATTCTATTCTCGTAACATACATTTGAAGCTATTAGAGAGGAAATTATGGACGAGAACGGCTCAAGGTGTATGCGTGACTCACAACAAAGCTTCATATAGTGCCTGCCTTCTTCACCTTCTCCATGGCTTGTTCGTATCATAATATGAAAGGTTTTTATGTGCTTTTAACTTTGAGTCGTTAAGAAAAGTGACCAATCATTTTCCACAAAAATGAAAAGAATGATAGTGGTTATACTAAATATTTACCATGAGTTCACAAATTATTCACAAATTTTTAATAGAAAAGCAATGCTGCATCAAGTGAAGCTTATCTGATTCTTTCTTATGTATGTTACTCTCATCTGATGGTGTTTTCTTTAAAAATGAATCCTAATAATGTTTCTGTGATCAGAACTCACACACACACACACACACACACACACACACACATGAAAGAATGAAAAAACCCACAGCGTTTTTACAGTCGCGTATTTAGTCTGTAAAGAAATCAGTGCTAATAACTTCACACCACTTCGCTGTCTTTTAATGCACTAGCACTAGAATCTATTAGCATGAATTCTCGTATTCTATCGCACACCAGCTCTACTTCAGTTCACATCTCCTGTCTCTTGTCTCAAGCGAGGCAGAGAAGGTTTGAGGTGTGAAGTTGTTCCGCTGCTAAGCGGGAAAAGATAACAACAGGTCATAACCGGCCTCTTGATAATCGATCTTTTGCTTTTACAAGGTCACTTTGTAAAAGTAAACTTATCGCTTTAGCCCGGGTTGGCTCGTACCTGTCACACCAAGATCACAATGTTTTCTTATTGGTTTCCATCTACATAAACCAATGTCTGGAGCCACCACGAACATGAATATAAGATTCTGAGTAGTCATATCACTCAGTTGATAAGCTTACGTGGAAAAAAATGTACGTAAACATGAAAGTGAACGTTGTTAAAGACATATGATGACATGATATAAATGGGACCCCATAACTGTAAAATGTCCTCATCGTATAGTGAAACCTGCTATAAAGAAATAATGTATGTAATTACACACAAACATAAAGATTGCCTTTAAACTATATATAATTCGACTATAATTATTTTCTTGTTTCTGTATGAAGCATAACATTAAATGATACTGAATTTTGGAAGGAGATATGATTTTCAAACTATGCTCATGCGTTTGCGTATGCGCAGGTGTATTCATAATGACTCACTGCCATGACTATATGATGAGTGGAAACTGAACAGTAGAATTCATTTTATACAATATTTATGAAAAAACAAATTATGTTTATGCTTTTATCATTTATATCATATTTTTGTTGTTGTGAATCATTACCATCTTCTTGGGGTTAACAACAACGAAAATTCCAGTTACCCACCCACTTAGCGCACTCTTTTATTCAATCACTGATGCCAACCCTTCCAAGTTATCCATATACTGTAGTATCAAAATCGAATCGCTAGTTGCAGCGCATCAGTGTTACATAAACATATGCTTCTAGATATTTCTTTATGCTTTATGAATTCTAGAGAAACTTTAGTAAGTTCAGTGGAATGATACTACTTGTTTTTCTACCAATTATGTTTGCTTATATCTGTGCTGCTAAGATTACAAGATCAGGCTAATTGTTTCCATCAAAATATACCAATTTCTACATCCTCTAAGTACAACAAAAAGTTTCTCAATGGGAGAGGCATATACACAGGAATAATGTCGCTTACATAAATTGCTTGCGAGTGTGAATAATTATGCACGTAAACATTAAGGTAGACATTATTAGCAAAAATATAATTACACATAAATGATACAGATTGGGCCGCACGAGTGCAAAATTCCCTCCTCGTATGACAGAAATGGGAAATAACAGATACTCTAAGTTTAATTAATTTACACAGAATTATACATATTGCCTATATACTGTACCTATGTCTTCTGTAATTTTTTCTCTTGTATTTACATAAGGTTTATTTTTAGTATCGCAACTTGCAGAGCAATATATATGGAACCAAAATATCTATTGAACAGGTCTGAATGTTGTAACGTAATCTCGATGCTTTTAAAGTAAACTCATGCGCAAATTCAAAATTGCCTTAACCGACATGACAATGCAATGGCGACGGCTCTAATAGTAAAAGTAAATAAATATAAATGCCAATGATTATGCCATCCTGTCTTTTCATCACATTTTCTCTCCTCTGCCATGCTCAGTGTTCGTGGATTAAACAACAGCAAAAATATCGTCTACTCCACGACCAAAGATATTGTTAAGCACATACGGCTGCCAACTCTTCTGAGCTGTGAAACCCGCGGCAGTCAACTCTTCTTAGTTATCAAACCCACTGCAGCCAACCATTTGGAGTTATCAAACCCATGGCAGCCAACCCTTCGGAAGTGTTAACCCATATATGCCAACCCTACCGAGTTTTCTAATAACTACTGCAAACCCTTCCGAAGTGTCATTCTAATCAACCAATCTTTTCGCGTTGTCAACCCACTGCCAGAGAAAACTTCCGAAATGCCCCCTCTACTGTAGTAAACCTTTAAAATCTATGGAACCCCACTGCTGCTTACCTTCCGAGCTGTCCTTCATTGTTTGCATTCTTTACAGTCTCTATCCACTGTTGTCAGTCCTTCCGAGCTGTCTCCAATGTTGACATCGTTTCTGTTTATCCATATGCACATTGTACGATCCTATTGCGAGAAAGCTTGTCTTAACTGTAGTGAAACGATTTAATTTTTTATATCTTTTTTTTTAACACACATATGAAGCCATTATAGAAATTATGAAGGAGAATGGTTCAAGGTGTATACGTGAGTCACAACAAAGCTTCATATACATACGAGTAGTGCCTTCCATCGTCATCTTCTCCATGCTTGTTTGTATCACAATATGAAAAGTTTTTCTGTGTTTATAACTTTTCCACAAAAATTAAACGAATAATAGTGGTCATACTCAATATTTACCATGAGTTCATAAATCTTTCATAGGATTTTTATCGAAAAACAAGACTGTATCATGTGAAACGTATCTAATTCTTTCTCATTTATGTTACTCGTTTCTGATGATGCCTTCCTTAAAAGTGAATCCTAATAATTTTCAAGAGATCAGAACACACACACACACACACACACACATACACACACACACACTCACACACACACACACACACACACACAAAATAGAAATGCTTTCAGCGTTTTTACAGTCACGTATTTTGTTTGTATAGAAATCAGTGTCAATAACTTCACGTTACTTCGCTGTATATAATGCACTAGCACTTGAATTCATGAGCATGAATGGTCGTAACCTCTCACACACCTGTTCTACTTTAGTTCACGTCTCCTGCCAGGTGTCTCAAGCTAGGTCAGAAAAGGACTTTTCATTTCACAACGTCTCTGTTTAAGATTAAACTTATTACCTTAGCCCGGGTAGGCTCGTATCTGTCACACCAAGATCACAATATTTCCTTATTGGTTTCCATCTAAATAACTTAATGTTTGGAGCCTTCACGAACGTAAACACAAGATTCTTAGTAGGCATATATACACCTGAACGATGTCACTCAGTTGATAAGGTAACGTGGGGAAAGAAAATGTGCAGGAATATAAAAAGTGAACGTTGTAAAAGACCTACGATGAGATGACATAATGGAACCCCATTACTGTGAAAACTTCGTCGTCCTGTAGTACAATCCACTATTTATTAATACTGTACGTAATTACACATAAACATAAGCATTGCCTTTAAACCATATATACGTCGACTATGATTATTTTCTTGTTTCTGTATTAAGTCTGACATCGAGACTTGTGCAGTTACATGATACTGAATATTGGAAGAATATATGAATTTCAAACTTGGCACAAGCGCTTGCGCATGTGTAGACGTATTCATAATGACTAACCGTCATGACTATGTGATGACTGCAAACTGATTATCTGAATTCATTTTAAAACAATATTTAGGAAAACATTATATCTACACACTTATCATTTTTGTCACAATTTTTTCTTATTGTGAATCATGTCCATTTTCTTCGGTTAAACAACAAAAATAATACTAATTACCCCACCCTCCCTAGTGTATTGTCTTATTCAGTCACTGATGCTAACCCTTTCGAGTTATCCATAGGCTGCAGTAGCAGGTGCAACGCATTAATGTTGTATAAACCTTTGATCCCAGATACTATCTAATGCTCTATGAATACAAGAGAAACTTTAATAAGTTCGGTGGAAAGATACTACTTGTTTTTTTTTCCAACTACGTTAGCTAGATTTGGCTTATATTTGTGCTGCAAAGATTACAAGATCTAGCTAATTGTTTCCATCAAAATATACCAATGTCTAAAGCCTCTAAGGAGGAAAAGGAAGTTCTCAGTGGGAGAGGTATATACATATGAATAATGGTGCTCATATAAATTGTTTACGAGTGTGAATAATTATATACGTAAACATCAAAGTGGACAATTTTAGCAAAACGTATTTAAATATAAATGATACAAATTTGGCCGGATGAGTGTAAAAGTCCCTCCTCGTATGGTAGAAATAGGAACTTGCAGACCTTAAAGATTTATTGAACAGCTCTGAATGTTGTAACGTAATCTCGTTGCTTTTAAACTAAGCGCATGCGCAAATTCAAAATAGCCTTAACCTTCAAGACTATGCGATGGTGTTGGCTACAACAGTAGAAATGAATATAAAAAAATGCCAATGATTGTGCTACCCTAATGTTTTCTCTCCTATGCCATGCCCAATGTTCGTGGATTAAACAACAGTAAAAATAGCGTTTCCTCCACGGCCTAACGTATTGTTATGCACAGACTGCTGCTAACCCTCCGGAATTACCAAACCCGCGGCAGCCAACCCTTCCTAGTTATCAATCCCGCGGCAGCGAACCCTTTCGAGTTATCAAACCCACGGCAGTCAACCCTT
>JAYMFT010002305.1:0-17326 GCA_038088735.1 Panulirus argus | reverse complement strand
TGTACACACACACACACACACACAAACTCGACTTTGAACAGGATATCATCTGATGTGTGAGTTCTACTTGATACATTCTCAATACATCATACACAGAACACATCCATCTGAAAGAGTCCCCTTCTTTACAGTAACACACAGGCCGACCGGTGCCAGTCATGCACCCAAAGAAAGGGATGTAACTGACAAAATCCCGGGTCAGACCTGGTCTTAGCGAATCCTCATAACCAACACAACGCTCACAAAATCTACTTAAGTGCTCCCCATACACTGATACACGCCCGTATGTGCCTGCAGCCGTAAACCCGAGTATGGGCTATCATTAACAAGAGCCCATGGCAGGTTTGAAGGGTGTGTCTATGAGTAAAGATTCGCCAAGAAAGCTTGTCACGGGCTCTTGACATGGGTGCACCATTACTAACACATGTCGGGTGTATATACTCAAGGTGCCATTCCTGGCACGTTGAAGCCCATGTGGGATCTTAGCTGAATGTGTGTTGTGTAAAATGTGATAAATTGCTTCATCCCAAATAAATTCAATTCATGGTTTGAGAGGAATTATTATTATTATCATTCATCTTGGGACATACGTATAACCCAAATAATGGGTTACAAAAAGTTTTGTATATTAATAATATTGTACAACTTTTATTCATGAAATTTTAAAATGAACATATAAATTTTCCCTGAGAAACAAGTACAATTTTTTTTCACTATCATACTTACAAAAATTATGTATTTTCATATCAATTCCGCTAATCTAATTCATATTTCTTTTTATCTTTTATTACTAGAAATTAAAAAAAATATATCACTCGAAATGACAAAAGTTATAATTACTAAGCTCGAGTAAATATCAAAGTCTTACCCAACAGAGGAAAAAAAAATGGTTTACCGTTTTCTAATACCAATCGTAAACTCTTATACAGATAGGAACGTGTTGATGCAAAGTTAAAACATTTACAAGAACGTTGTACTGACTCCTAATGCTGTCAGGTGCACAGATATCAAGGGCAAATTCAGTGAAAGAATTCTCTCCTCTTCAGTGCAGCTTATCGGGAATGCATGACAGTCGGTGTCTGGAGCACCAGGACGCCGACGGTCACTCGGGTGACACACTGCTGGTGATGGACTCTTCTCCTCTCACCAGACCTTGTATTGATGCTGGCCTCCATCTGGTTGAAGATCACACGCACTGCCATGTCCAAAGTTGGATTCAAGGAGGCTTGCTTGGCTGCCTCGTCAGCTGCGACATGACCCGTACATTTCTTCATAGCTGAGTATCCATTGAATGAAAACTGGCCTAGTTTTTCCGTAGAGACTTTGAGAATTGGCAGATTAGGTTGATGTCAGACTTGAGAAACAGCCCTAGAAATTACCAATAACTCTGTCTGAAGCGTAAGATAAGCTCCATTGTCAATCAGGTTGGTGTGAGACAAACACCATTACCAAGACGATAACGTCTGGGGTTGGAGTGGGTCGAATCAATGTTATTAACGTAATTAATCTTATTGTAACAGACTGTAATGAGCTGGGTTTAAGCTGCCCTCCTCTGTCTTAGGGCTCACCTGTAGCACTCAGTGCAGAGAATCTCCTGCTGGGGTGTACAAGCAATTGGTAGGGTTTACAAAACTTTAATTTAAAGTTATCGCTAATCCTACAGTAAGAATTTTCTCCAAACAAAACACTTACCTGCTCACTGAGGATATCTACATAAAGAAATTAACTCCAAATAGAACCACTACCACAACTGCTCACAAATATATTTACATACAGTACATGGTTCAGTCCTACCAACATGTACTTCTTAAAGCACTGAATGGGTTTTCACCCAACCCAGCACCTATAAGGCCTCTCCCCACTCGGCTCACACCACCCACAATCTGGTTACCATACGAGACTACCAGAGTCTCGTGACTTGGTCCACTCAGGGTATCTCTCCTGAACAAGGCATGCTAACAACTCCACCATACGGAGTTGTAACAAGGCATGCTAACAACCCCACCAAACGGAGTAGTAGCACCGAGCACTTTAGCTGCACCAGCGCCGGTAGTCTTGCCGTCCAGCTAACGATGTGTAGCTTTCTCGCGATCACCTGGCGTCGTGGACATACACCAATCTCTAGCCATTCCATACCAGCGGGCACCCACAGAGTGATATTTAATATGGCATATAGCACAGGCCAGTCGAACTGAGAGGGTGATACTAGAGGCTCGCTCACAGCGGTCTCAAGGTCAACGCAGTCGCCATACGTCTTCCACAAGCGCTCCTCTCAGAAACTCCTGAAAACCCGATTTCCATAACTAACAGACTTCCTTACTTTATTAGCACATTAGCACAACTTATATCCTTCCTGCATCACCTAGTTAACACCGACAGCCTTGACACACCTGCAAAAATCCAGCAGAATCACTTCCTCGAAAACACAACGTGTGCTAGCCTCTCGAAATGGCCTTTCGTCAACAATGCCCGTAGACTCGCGTGCCCCTGCAGCTAGCCACCGAGCCTCCAATATCAGCGCGCTAAATTCAAATCCTCACAAGCCCATGCCGGATTTTATTCGTTAGAATTACATCAGGCTGCCACCAAATGTCGTAGGAAAATGGTAAACAATTTTCCATGCTAAGTAAAACAATAATAGATACTTTGCAAATTGGCCAATTGGGTCGTTATCAGGAGCGGAAAATAGCTTTAAAAATAGCCTCAAGCCGTCTGTAGAGTAAATATAGCCAAATGTTCCACAGGGTCAAAAGAAGTGCTCCTCCACAATCATGTCGAGTTGTAACAAAGTCCATAAACATGATATTAATTGCTGATATTGGGATGGGCAACACTGGCTAAGTTTTACTAGGTAATGGACCTGAGTAATAAATCATCAGAACAGCATATGGCAAAGTTAGTGTTAGAATGATATCAAAAGACTGCAAACCTAATTCGTCTATGAACTGAATATAATTGGGGCGAAGCAAATTACCACATTTTACACACACATCCACTAAAGAGCTTACTACATAAGTTACACCAGAAGCCCCCTCCCCCCTTTCCAGAAATGGCACCCCGAGCACACACAACCGACCTGTGCTAGTAATGGCACACCCGATAGCGAGCTATTACTGACAAGAGCCCGTGTCAAGCTGTCCTGGCGTATCTTTTCACTCTCACTTATTTCATTTTTTCACCACTCATATCGTACTTCTTAACACCTCTTTTTTTTATGTGTTACGTGCTAAATTTCTTATGTCCCCTGGTTCCTCTATCCTAACATTTCAGTTCAGTTCGGGTTCAATACTTTATGCCTTGATAGAGGAAACGGGATCCTAGTACTGTCACTAGGTACCCGTGTACAATAATAGCAGACCTAACATTTCTAGAAGAACTGTTCACTGTCGACGTCATCGATCTGATTTAAGAACTTAAAGGTTGTCTACGTGTGTGTGTGTGTGTGTGTGTGTGTGTGTGTGTAATATCTATTCTATAGAAGCCAGTAAAATAAGATTAAACCTCTCATCATCAAGTTTGCATGTCTTACGCTTAAATACTTGCAATACTTTTACTTCAACTCACCTCTGACTCATGGCGACCATTTTGAAAAATGCTTAAAAACTATCGCTTTCTTTCTCTTTGTTTTGAACTGTCCCCACACTTATGCTAAATTTGGTGTCTGTAGGAAGAAAAAAAATTGCGGTATCACAATCATGAACTAACAAAAAATAAATGTATATTATCCATAATAATGGTTAAAAGTAGCCTTACAGAAAGTGAGTTTGTTTCTTATATAAATTTTATAACTACATTTAACTGGCCATTATTTATAAAATTATTTACAATGCGAAATAAGTAAATCAATTATCTATACTTTAATTTTTGTGTATCTTAATACACTTTTATCATCTTGATGTAATATGAAATATATGTATTTACAATTACGTTACGCTAGTAACACTTTACTAAATCAAATGACAAATTATTAAAATCAATCTCGTTAAAATCTACTTATAATATTTTACGGGTAACTTCAATTAAAGTATTCTTTCATCGCCAACGAAGACTTTGAATACCTTCACTCTTACTGTTCCTTTTCTCACTTCCTCACATCTGACACAACACACACATCAAAAAGAGCTCATTATACTACAGTTACACATGGGCCGACGTGTCCTGATTATAGCAACCCGAGCACACACACCCGACCCGTGCCAGTAATGGCATACCCGACAACGGGATGTCATTGACAATATTCCATGACAAGCTTAGTCTTGACGAATCTTTATACGCACAAGCACTAAGCTCACTGGGAAATATCATCATGACTTATGCAAGGAAATATATATATCCACGACAAATTCAAAAACACTTATCAATGATCAGGTTGGTTGGTGTGTTTGTGCAACTAGATTCCTTGCAAATTTTCCTCTACCGAAAAAGTATATTTTTTCATTCTAAGAGAAAATATGCAAGTTTCTAAATCGTAAATAAGGGTAATCCCCTCAGAAATTAGCATACTTTATATTGTTGTATATTCAGGGGGAAAAATTTGTGAACTGAGTTTTGTACATCCTGCATTTATCAATTCTATTACTTCAAAAACAGATATATTTCACGATCTATTTTAAGGTTTAAAGCATTTTTGTACACAAAAATATTAAGTAAGTACGTTTTTTCAAAGAAATCGTTTATTCATTCTTATTTAAAAATCAAAGATTAAGTTTTATCGGTAACAACAACAACGCATAATTTTACAACAAGAATTAAAATCTGCAGCGCTCTAACTTTTCTGTAACTGAATAAAATAATGCAAGTCTCACTGATAACTTATAAACTTATATGATTATAAAGAGTTATAATGTCAGTCTAATGAGAATTTACCAACAACTTTTTTTTAACGAATAAATGCAAATCATACATAACACACACACACAAATCTACATAAAAGGTTCAAACACTCAAACAATCACAGTCGCACACGGGACGACTTGTGCTACATCTGTTACGTTGAGAGCGGGTTGTCATTGGAAAGAACCCATGCCATATATACAGGGGTAGGCGTGCGACCACTGCGGGAGGCACAGCCGCCACCCGCTGCTGCACTACCTTCTGTCCTGCCCGGCCACCGCAGCCCTCAGACCAGCGCCGCCACCACCCGCCCAGCCTGCAGGTGGCGGCCTCCTCAGCAGCCGCGAGGCCAGGGCTACCCTCCTCGTCCGCCACACCCCCACTGACTTGATGCTGCGAGAGCTCAGGGCGGCGCCCCCGCCCCGCTGACCACGCCACAGCAAGTTACCACCTAACCATGACGCCCCAAACGGCGAGCAGCACATCTCGCCGCACCACCAGGCGACCCACCACCGGGACTACCACTCCCCACCGGCGGGCTGATGCCCGGTTTGTGTCTTCTATACACGTATGTGCCATATGTACTTTTGTAAATATGTATCATTGTATTGAAGGCACAATAAATATTTCAAAAAATGCCATATATAATCTGGGCGATTCTTCACTAATACATACACGTAAATGGTACAGGAACTCACACCTAAGCACTTAATAGAGATATGCAAACTGTATTTACATACCCATGAAGGATCTAGTGCGTCCAAATGAAATGAAATCCTTTAAAAACGTTTTTATATATGCTTAACTACTCCCCTCGCCTTAACTATGAAGCTTGCAATATCTTATACTACGCTTTTCTAGTAAGAATTACAAGATAGACATGAGGCTTACTATTCTCGCTGTAAAAGTACCTGATTTATGCACAAAAGTATGTGTAACAACCTCTTCTGAGGAAATCCTGTCCACTTAAAGAGTTAATAAAAATCATGATCAGAAATCACGTTGGCTGGTGGGTTTGCGCAAATCAGTTTAAAATTATCCCTTTTACTACACATTTCCTCAGAAATTATCTTTTAAAATGAAGCAAATAAATCCTTCTTTTCATCTTAGGACATATGACGTTTTCTTTCTATAATTAAGGGTAATCCCCTCAGAAATTAGTATACTTTCTCTATATTGGTGTAATGAAATTTGGAATTATCCGTGCTAAGATATCTATAATACATTTCTAAGAAAGAATAGCACTTATTTATGCAAATTTTAAACGAGATTGATTAATTTTGTCTTATATATAATACTTTTTGCATAAATAATTTTTTTCGTTTTATTTCCAATTTATCAAAAATGTTATTCAATTCTAATTGTAAAACTGCATAATAATATGGTACCATCAATAATGAATAATCTTACATCAAGAACGAAACTCTCGGTTACTTTTTCTTCTGTAACTCAATAAAACCGAAATTTTATAAGGTATCTGTTATGATCATATACTTATCATAGTTGTTTAACAAAAACTGTATTGCCAATCTTTATCATACGTACATGTTATACATAATACACAGCCATCCAAATATACACTCAGTCGCACAAGTGACGTAGTATGTGCCAGTAATGGCACCCTTGTTGCACACACTTGACCAGTGCTATTAATGGTATCCCCACGAACACACCCTACCTGTGCCAGTAATGGCACACGCGAAAACACATATCCTACCTGTGCCAATAATGGCACGCCGATAACGGGCCGACTATGACTCTCCCGTGTTACAGTACTGGTGAACAACTAGTCCCTTGTCATCTTATCTTCTCCTGATGATGGCTACCATAAGCGTTGCCACGTCTATGGTTGGAAATTCTGGGAGGTTTGCACGGCTGCCTCGCCATCTACGTCATGACCCCCTAACTCCCAAGTGACTGGGTATCCAGTGAATGATAACCAGTATCCCTTGTCTGTGGAGACTGTAATTTCGCTTATTGGATCGTTATCAGTCACAAGAAAGAGCTACTGAAATGGCCACTAACCCTTTAAGAAGCGAAGACCAGCCACATATTTCTTCGGAATAAAATGCGGTGCTCCACTGTCAACAAGTCGGCTTGTGGCAAATCCCGTTACCAAACTGTCTGTACTGGAATGGACAACTCCAGTAGATTTCATGAATTAACAACGTGAGTGATAAATCTTATCATAACAGCACATGACATATAAAATTCGTTAGAACTGCATCGTTCGTCTCAGATTTATCAGAAAATGGTAACCTTAATTATAACCTGCAGGTGGTATCTGTCGATAGATACTAGTCCTGGCGTAAATCTTCTCAATCACAGCCCGTTCTCGAGTGTACCACTACCGTCACAGGTGGGTGTGTTTCGAGTACCACTACTGTCACAGGTGGGTGTGTTTCGAGTGATTTATTAATCATCGTTGACGTCAAAAGATAACTATTGAAACAACACAAAATACATCTTTATTTCACAAAAACAAATTCATTACCCGATAGGTATGCATGCAGAATGCAACAATTGTAAACACTTTATTCTATTTCCATGCTTTTTTTTTTTTCCCCACAGCACATGAGGACTCCCCTTGCTGCCCCTGTGCTTTAAGCTCAAGCCTATGCAGCCTGTTGGGTAATTCGCCTCTACCTCTCAAGGCGTTCCTGCATTGGTTGGCTCAGACGAAGCGGCTTGTAACCCAAAAATATAACGATTCATTCTAACATAAAATAAATAAATACCATATTTCTCTTGAGGGTTCATACATAAACGCAGTCCTATATCACCCCTCAACACCAGTGAAATGACACTGTGGCGAACTGACGCCTAATCTAGTAAATAATGGTATGAAAACATACCAATTATATAAACATTCCAATGGTAGAAGAAATACTTATTAGTCAAAATTCGGACTGGAAATGAAGTTATGAATATATTTCTTGATTGCTGACTGGTAGGGAAAGTTTTGAGAGCTGAGAGTTCATTGGAGAAGTGTTGGGAGTGCACAGAATAAGACAGAATCTTAGGCAAACTGGAAACTAAAGTTTCCTTCAGCTCGAGATAAAAGCTCCATATACAAATTTTGCATGTTGAAAAAAATAATAACTGCTAAGACTGAAATCGGTAACCCTGACATAATTCTCCTGAAGTTATTCACGAGGGTGATAAATCCTTGTAATCACAGTATATAACAGACTCAACTCACGAAACTTAACAATTTAGAAATGTGTAAGAAAACGGCAAGATTCATATTCCTTGAGGAGTACGGTTATCTGATAACCCAAATCATTCAACATAATTGATTTATTTTTTGCCTAAAATATATCTACAATTATCGAATAGTTATAGATTTTACGATATAAGAGAAACAACTGAAAACTTTTTTCAAGTACAACATACAAAGTCATTATTCGAATTTCTATGGGTAAATGGTTACATTTGAAACACAAATGATACTATTTCGAAAGACATACATGAAAGCAACAATTTTTGGGGGCCTTAAAGGTTGGTAAATAGATATATATGTCATCAATCACGAAAAAATCCTTGAGAGGCTTGAAAAGAATTTTTCCGTTTCACATTTAAACACTCGAAAAACATCTTCAACTATATAATTCTAAAATCTATATAAATTTTACCGTTGAAAGTCAATATCCCAATCCTTACGTAAAATAATCTATTCAAATAATAGAAACATGACCTCCAAAGACATTACACAATAGACAAATTTCCTGGGTCCTATTCTGCAGGATAATCAATTTAATTTGGTAAATTCTGAGAATGACGAAAAATAAAGGGTATATCTGATATTAATTGATAACAAAAATAGTTTTCAATAATATTTTGTTAAACTATCAAAATCTTTCTATTTTCCTTTTCTATGTAAATATTTTCACTTTAATATGAAAATTTAAATATGGGTAGCTCCGTGACAATAATGGCACCCCAAGCACATACTCCCGACTTTTCCCGAAAAGGTACACAATGGGATCAGAAAGTAACATGCTGGTCTCTGCAGCCAGACACAAATAATCAGGCATTATTGCTCATGAGATTCAATTCAAATTTCTATGGATTCCCTCTCATACTGCCCTCCGTGAGCACGACAAAGCTGATGCTTTAGCCAAACTTGCACTTAGTAAAGGTGAAGTTGAAAACAACACTGAGTTGTAAATCAATAGCATCAAAACTGCAATTAGAAAGGAACTAACTGACCTCTTTGAAGCATGAAGACGACTTCAGATAAGCACAAGTAGAAACATTTTCCACCAAAGTGAAATGTGTAAAGTAAAACATGTATATGGAGAAAAATGAACTTCCTTTTGTCCAAGATAATAGCATAAACACCACCTACCTATATCTCTGACGCTTGTTTCCACCACAGAAATAGTGTCTCCATAAACATCAAAAGTTGCATAAATCTGCATTAAAATCTAAAAACCCATATATCAGAGAAAATGTCAATAAGGTTTATTACCAAAACAGCAACACAGAAACCCCACAAACTTAGTTATGTTAGAAGAGTCATATGTTCAACTGTTCTAGTTATCATGGAAAATGGTGTCTAAATTCAAGACAATGAAACAAAGGCAATAATCTTGATACTCGTGCAAGTATGTCCCAATATGTGTCCTCCAAAATACTTATGCCAATGAGTGGGTATAAACTTAAAGCAATATACATCCAAAGCTCTGAATATTCACTAGAAGTCCATTTAAGTTAAAATATTTAATATTTCAAAATAAAACTAAATTGAAACAGATCTATAACCAAAATTAAAATTTTTTTTACCAAAATGTTTACATACAAATATTAAAGAGCATCATAAAATAATCCATAACCATATAATAAATAAGCCATGGAAAGGTCTCGACATTATTTTTCAGTTTCTTTCAATAATATTCACTATTTCCTAAGTGAGCAGGGTAGCATCAGGAGCAGATGACCAAGCCAGAGTAATCTTGCCATTAAAATGGTGACTAAAATAGTACACTTATCACAAAAGGTCTGTTAAAAGGAGGGTAAACAAAAGAAATCTGGCTAAGAAGTGCTGAGAGAAACAAGATATATAATAAATCACTACTATCCTCACTATAAGTTACATTTCGAAGATAAAATTACAAACTATGTATTCCTTTATCAAGAAATATTATGTACTAAGTAAATAATATCCCAACTACAAATTTTATTAAAAACTAACACTAAAAACTGTAATTCTTTTTTAAGGCAATCATTTCCCATTTCTACAAAGTAGGTCTGCACACACAATGCTAAATCTAAAAATAATATTTGGTCTAAAACTACAAACTACCACAGGCAACATAAGAAAATGTTTGGACCTCATGCAAGGCCCAATGGAAATACTGAAATCTATTAATCTACTCCAAAATCAAGATGGCTCCATCCCAAGTTATTTAGACTGACGTGTAACTGTTTACACTGAAGTCTCATGGATTCTTCCTCCATGGCCATAGAGATCCATCACTGAAAGACAATCTTCCATTCCTTAATCTCTGCTTACTATGCTTTGCAACTACCTAATTAATCTAAGTCAGTAAAAGGTACGAAGCTATTTAGAACTTTTCTTAAAATTATGAGAGACAGCTTTGTTTGGTTATCAGCTACTTTCATCAGTGCCAAGCATCTTAAAATCAAGAATTTCAAACAGAACGAAGTCTACATTGTGACAAGCTCTTTCGTAAGGATAATGCCTTCTCTAAAACTTAAATTTCATAATACAGATATAGTTCATGAACCCAAATCATCTCATTTCTATCCACCTATTCACTTCTTTCATTACCAGAATGCACTGTGGCCTCATGTGAAAGGTTTTACTCCCATCAGATCAAACTTCACAGGAAATAAAAAAGCAATATCCAATCAAATTTATTTCAGCCTGACTTTCCGAAGTAGGAACTATATCTCTAAACCTGAATGGATAGTATAAAACAAATGAAATTACCTGAAAGTGGCACCATCATTACAAAACTTATTACATCATCAGTTTATCTACAATATACTGACCACCACATACATTATTACAGTCATTCCATTTCATGCAAGTCTGTAGTCTGCAAGCAAGATTCCAAAGCCATTACAGAGAATTCATTTCTACCAGTTAATGCATCTCACAGATTGATTGTCACCAATTTTAACTTGTGCCTGAACTATTTTCACTTACAGACAGTAGTTCTAGTAAAATCAACTGGGTCTACACACCAGTGAATATTCTATAAAATTCCTTAATGGATATCATTTATACTAAAACCAGTATGTGACTGCATTTTAATTCAGAACTTACAAACCTTACCAGCTAAGTGTTCTGCAACATGGTCTGTATGAAGACCTATGTAATGAGTATGAAATATCATATCTTATGTAACAAAGGCATACAGGATGTCTAAACCAAAATCGTGTGATGTACAAAGAAATTTGCCAACTGGTTTAATTATGAGAAATAATGCTTACTAGCTTTAACTAATATTCTTGACGTAAAAATTCATTACCTTCATACCAGAGTGATAGTTCTGTCTTATGGTTAGAAGCTCTGAAAAGCTTTAGATAATATTCAGTTACTAATAAATTCATCGTTTACATCCTTAGGTCAGCTTTACAAAAATCACTCATTACATTACTACATGTTTAGCATCTACAATGCACAACTCTTCTTAATGTTAGATTTCATCCAATTAATACATTAGTATGTTCAACTACTACCTTTGTGAATACATAACCTTACAGAATATACAGTTTTGCTTCTGAACCATATAATCACAAACCCCTCACCTTTCTACACCAATTACATGTTATTGCTAGCATTTCTAGAACCTAAGACCATAAAACTTTTTCTTAGTAAAACCAATACAATTATCCCAGAGGTGACAATGAGGATGTTTACTTGTACAGTTTATGTTTTTGATTTGTGATATACATAAGAAAAACCGTTTGTATATTATAATTTCTAAGTTCTGTAACTAGAATATAATTTGGCACTTCAGGTAATTCAGTAACATATAAAGGGACAGAAACAACTTACTGACCACTGAATGCTGCAAGTCCAGTTATAGCACGACCTAAGATAAGAGCATGGATGTCATGAGTACCTGAAACAGAAAATAGAATTACATTTCAAACTTTATAAAAAGGGAAGTTCAAGAATCACTGCCTTATTTGTATGTAACTCTTGGAATTACAGGTGCAACTGTAAACATAGTTTTAATGAGTGAAATTTTTATTTATACTAATTTGTTATTATTTGCACAATGAGGTACTGTCAGAAACATATGAAAAATGGCCTCAATTTCTCAAATCCATTCAAGCGGCAATGTATAATGAAACAAAACCAGAATCCCTATCTACGACTATTTTCTTGTTCTACCTAAAGTTTGCCTATATTTTCTCATTTCACCTTTGTTTTGCCCTCATTTATCAGCCCCTGGACCTTCCTACTGTCCTCCTCCCTTCCCTTGAACATGTCCCAGTCACTCACTCTCCCTCCCTGCAAGCAGCACCCCATACATCTCTCACGTCTCTTTCACTAGCATCTTAACTTCCTTATTCCATCACTACCTACCTTTTCTAAAATGACCTAATCCCATCTTCCTCAAGCCAAACACTTCAGCTGCAAATGTAAGGAATGCTTCCCTTAATACTTTCCATTCTTTGCCCACTACCTTAGTTTCACATACTCTCACCTTATGCCATTCCTCACCCAAACTCTCTTGGCTAATTTAACAAAATAGTCCCTTTTCCCAGCTCATTCACTTTCACAATCCCCTACCCACTCATGTCATAAACTCTTTTCCTTATGCCACAACAGACTTTTATACTTGCCTCAACCGGTGATAAGACATTCCACCAAGTACCCATTTCAACAAATTTGCATCCAACAATCTCTCAATGCATCCCAATCAATATTTACATAATCCTATGAGGGTCACACACCACTAACCCATGTATACTCATGAAGGCACCTTTTCTTGAACTATGTATTCCCAATCACCATTTCTTTTCAGCACCCAACTAGACAAGCTGTGAATCATTTTCATTTAGAGTGTGTATGCCATGCCCTAATTATTCCCTAAACTACCTTGTATTTCATTCTTGCATTCAAATATCCCACTGCTAATGCTTCATTTCTTGCATCTAAACTGCAGATGCATCACTCAGCTCCTTCCACAACACTCTCCCCTCTTCATCCTTCCTTACTACCAGGTGCAAAGCACTATCACCCAACTAATCTCATAATCCACTTTTATTTTCATCCATATTAATATTAAATTCATTTCTGCTAACATATTCCCACAACTCCTTCAGCTGAAGAGCCAACCTCTCCATTACCCTTGTCCTCATGCTAAACCCAGACTCTTTCAGACATTCCTAATCCTTTCTTTCCCCTTACCATTTAGACTTAGTTGCACTTATTCAGAACATCCATGTTCCTTTCCCTATATATATTACTTATATCTCCCTATTCTAAATCCTAGTTATATCTGCATATATTCAGACACCAAACCCTAAGCCTTCAAGGAGAATGAGCACTCCTAGCTTGGTTCCTTCTATTCCCAACACATTCAGAAGTACACTAAGTCTATAATTTTTTTTTTGCACTAAAGGTAGCACTGTATAATCACAGAATAGGAATGTACAGCATGTTTACCTGCTTACCCGCTTGGCGAATATGAGGTGAAATACCCTTTCTTTGGCAAATGTAACTATACTATCAGTTAAATACTAAGCAGAAAAACATCTTTTAGCAATTTCATTGGTGTGCACAACTAAATGATCTTACAAGGTTTGTAATAAAATTAAATTAATATTGCCCAATAAACTATCATTCATGAACACTTCTAGGAACCTTTTACGTCAATGAACAAAATGATACTTCCTGAAAAATAATTTCTTTTCATACAATAATAATATCTATCCACCAAAAGAGAGAAACCTACATTCCTTGATCTTGACTGATTTCATGGGTACATCAGGAAATAAAAAAAAGTAGTAGTACTTTTCACAATAATAAAATCTGAAAAGAAATTCAGGACATAATTTCAATTACTCCTGGAAGCTGGTTTCCTTCTCCCTCACTTCTGCTTATTTGTATGAATGATAAAGCTAAAAATTTCAAAGCCTTTATATTTTCAAACACTATTTTCCTCTCAGTTTAGTAGTACAGAGTATTTCACACATTATGTGGCCCATAAAGATCATGGAAAATTAAAATGTGAACAATGAGAAAAGAAAAAGAAGCAATTCCAGAAAGAGATTAGGGAAAGTTGATGCATTACGAGGACAAAGCTGATCATTAAACAAGATTATTGTGGATATAAAGAATGAAAGTACAATCAGGCTCTGCAAACACTGCTAGAGTTGTCCTCTGACAGTTGCCTGTTAAAAATGATGCACTAATGACTAAGAAGCAGCACTGGAGTTCACTAGTTATGGAGACTCTATTACCATGGCCACCCCCTTGAGGGACTAAAGAATAGAAGAGGCATCACAGACATATAGGTAGATAGATATAAAGTACAACCAATATAAGAAATGCTATGGACAGCCAAAGCCAATCAACAAGTCTAATTTGCAAAAAAATGAACGAAGCATTCATTATAGCTGACTTACTGTTTTCACCATTAATTAATAGGTGGTCTTTCGGGGGAAAAATTCATAAGCATTTTCAGGTAACATCCACACACTTGCAATTTGCAGCAAACAAATATAAAATAAAAACAAAATATAAAATAAAAACATCTCCACTACTATTCAGTCAAAAACTCAGCAGGTTCTGGAAGATCTAGTATGCCATTCCATTTTATGTGAAAGCACATACCCAATAAATGACACTAAATTTGAGTTCTTTGCCTCCAACATTGAGTACAAAAAAAAATGAGTATGGTCCATTATTCTAATAAGAGTAAATCTGTATATACTGTACATAGGTATCCATTACCTTCATAGGTGTTGACAGCTTCCAGATTCATGACATGTCGGATGATGTGGTATTCATCACAAATTCCATTGCCACCTAGCATGTCACGTGCTTGACGGGCAATGTCAAGTGCCTTCCCACAGGAATTTCGCTTAAGAAGACTGATCATCTCAGGGGTGGCCCTGGAAGATGACAAGGTGTGAAAAACAGTGATCCTTAAATTGTCATAGCAAAGACGACTTGTAATTTCCTTCACTGAAGGAAAGTATTTCTCTACATTCTTCTAGTGATTAGCATACTATCTTATTATCCAGAGAAGCAGTACCATTTACTGTTAAAACCACTGTCAGACAAACCTAGAATTTATCAGTGAAGCCAGGAATTCATTTCCTGTACTTGCCAGGTAACTTGAGCACAATCACACATTTAAATCACCCTGACCATTTCTAACAACCAATGCCAATATAGCTACATCCTTAAAAGCATCATTCAACAAACAGAATCAACAGTGAGTGCTTACACTTGGCCTGCAACAGGCAAAATCATATCACTGGCACTCGAAGGTACGTGTTCCTCTTTATACTTCCTACTGTACTCTTATACATCTTGACCAACCTATCACCTGTCATAGATTCTAAATAACCATATTATCCTAAATGACATCCAACCATGCAATTTTTCACCGACTTCTTAACATGCATCTCTTTCTTACATTTCCATTCTTCTTTCTATTTATCCCCCAATCCATAATATTTAAATCATCAGTCTTCACTATTCTTATTTACTCCTAACTTGATCTATAAACATTCAAGTTTCAGATCCTAACATCAATGATAGGGTATGTGTTCCTTCATGCATGCTTTTAGCACATTACTCACTTGTTTTTGTCATTTACTAGTTTTCAGTGCACCCCAATTTTTCTTCCTTACATAACTAGTTTCAACTTCATACTTCCTACTACTTCTCTTATTTCACTCATCCACAACTTTCACTCATTCACCATGCACAGTGATCTTACACTCAGACCTCATCCTTTTAAAATTTTAGCCTTAGTCTCCTATTTACATTCACTTTAAGCATTCTCCAAATGGGGATAATCTAACTCTTCCTCTCACTTTGTTGACTTTGCTAACAAAAAGTTATCTGAATACAATAAACGCAGTAACTTCTATTTACTTTATCCATGTCTAAAAATAAATTCACAGAACAATCACACCACCTTGTTCTTATCTCACACAAAGCCCCCACTTAAAAAAAACATTAACCATGGAAACATCATACAACCTTGGCTCACAACTTTTCTATATTGGATTAATGTATTCATAATAGTAAGACACCATTATTTTTTCTCTATTATACCTGATCACTGTTTCCTGCATTAGCAAGGTAGTGCCAGGAAACAGACGAAGAAAGATCCTATTATTAAATGAAATCATTCAATTCATACTTTTGTTTAACCATCACCATAAAGTTAACCACTCCCAATTTTCAAAGCAATTACTATGGTATCACTCACTGCAAGTTGCATGGTCTTCAAATAATCATGGGGCTCCTGAACCCCGCATTTACACTTTTCCACTCTGCAAGCTCAATATGCTCTTCCACAGATTCTCAAAGTCTATATAGTAAATAAGTAAAGAAGAAAAGCTACTTACTTTCCTTCATCCTTGAGACGTCCAACATGAAGGCAACCTTGAAGCCCTAAAGATATTTCAGTCAAGGCATCAGCCATCTTCTTCTGTATGAGTTGGTTGTTTGCCAGAGGACGACCAAATTGCTTTCTGTCTAATGTATAAGTACGTGAAGCATCCAAGCAGAACTCTGCAGCTCCAAGGGCACCCCATGCAATACCATATCTTGCATTATTTAGACAGCTGAATGGACCCTGAAAATGAACATGATCAAAAACTTTATTTGTTGTGAAGAACTAATGCAAGTCTCTTTCCATTAGCAATATTTCTATGCCTGCGTTATGGTAAAAAATTCTTTGTTAAGCTTTTCTCCCCACACTAACAACTAACAATCTTAAGTTTTTTCTCTAGCAGTGTAGCCCAAAACAAAAAATAACTTTCACTTAATCTTTTGGCCACAATGATTGAATCAAATCGATGCAAAGATCATTTGAACTCACAAAGAAATTCTGTGAAAGTCAATGGTGCATAAATAAAAAAAAAAAAAGCCCATGTGGTTATAAATACTTCCCTGATCAGAAAATAGCCTAAGAAACCCAAACAGTCTTCCTTTCTGCCAGTTCTTACTCAGACGAAAATTACTAATTCAGTTTCTCAGGCCAACCTATTGACTCATTCATTTATACTTTTTTTACCATTGTTTATATCAAAATCTAAGTAAGTTAAGGCCATCTTATACATGCCGCTAGCACTTAAAAATTGTTGCCAGTGGTACAGGCAACTGAAGTCCTTATCGGGACCATCGAAAGGAGACTTTGTGAAGAAACATCAGGAGAGAGTGAGTGTAGAATGGCAAAAGCTGAAAGCAAGTGAAGTGAGGGGAGTGGCTGAGGAATGGGATGTATTCAGGGAGGCAGTGATGGAATGTGCAAGAGAT
>JAYMFT010002294.1:0-17326 GCA_038088735.1 Panulirus argus | reverse complement strand
CTAAATTACTGCCTTGCAGCTCTATGTACAAAATAGTTTTCTCTGCACAATAATTTTATGTATCATTTTTAAGTTTTCTATTAGAAAATTATGTAAAAATTTTTCTGAATAAAGTATTATTATTATTATCTTTATTACTAAGAAAGCCGTACCAAATTCAATATGGCTACGCAGGTCAATATATTTGAACAATGAACAGATAGAAATTACCACGACATATGCCTCACCCATTGTGAGTGGGTTACGGTTCCATTTGAGCGGCACCCAAGAAACAAAACTTTGGCTAAAAGCACAATTCAATGGCCTTCTAATTAGTGCAAATGATTTAGAAAGAAGGAGCATGGTTTACACTGTTCTTCTTTATTATACATTAGGAATAATGTGGTAGTGGGTAAGGCTATGAGTCTAGGTTAAAAGGTAAGGTCTGAGTAGGTAAGGCTATGAGTTTAAAGGAAAATATAAGTTCTGAGAAATGAAAAGTTGTTGAAATTTGTATGAATACATAAAATGTAAGAATATATGTATGTTCTCTGTGTTTTAATTAATATGGCCCTCATCTGTGCATTCTTTTCCACTTACTTGTTTACGTCATTCAGGGGAAGGTGACACGGTATAAACTATTTTGAGACACAACTATATTCAATGAAACTGTAAAAGATGCTTATTTTAATGTGTTTTATATTACCTTGTGTTTTTCACTAAATTTCGATAAACTTAAGGTGCATGATCGAGAAAAAAGTATTGTTGACATTTAGTGGAATTCTTGATCTGACTATTTTGTCATTCTTGCACATTATAGATTCACTTCCTTTTGCCATAGTCTTTTATGTAAATCTTTGAAATAATAAAAAAAATATGAAATAGGACAAATTTGTAATTCATGTAATTCACGGATGACTAAGAAGGTGGAAGCTTGCGGAATAAAATGATTTGTAAATGGATTGGTGCGTACCTAACATAGAGAGCAGAGTGTAAACACTGATAGGATATATACTGACTGATTGTTAGGTTCGTATTTTATAAACTGAGGTTGGCAAGGTTCTTTAGGTTTGTGTAGCAATGTTGAATTGGGTACGTGAATTTTGGATCTCTAATACTTCAGGATTCAACTCAATTTTTTTCATTTCTTATTTGTCAGTTTCTCGTCATGCTTTAAGTTAAAATTATTCTAATATTATCTTTAATATTCAACTTGTTTTCATACTGTGACAAGTTAATCATATCAAGTAGGAATGCAGCATATACATCTGATTGAATTTTTTTGACAAGGAAAAGTTTGTTCATTCTTATTTGAAGTTGGAATGGTTACAACCGAGTTTCCACATTAATGTAAAAAGGCCCAGAGAAGGTAGTAGCATCAACAATGGGTCTAATCCCATTGAAATTTACATCACATCCCAACTTTTCTGGTCTTATATAGTCTCATGACAGCCGTAATGCTGCTTTCATCCTTAAGTCTGCAGGATTTGAATTCAGTTTACCTTCAGCTTTAACAGCTATTCAGCATATAAGATTTTCTTCATCTACGATTACTAAATCAGTTTTACTTTGTTTCAAAAATGGGACACAGCTTAAAATAGATGGGG
This sequence comes from Panulirus argus, assembly GCA_038088735.1. Taxonomy (NCBI): domain Eukaryota; kingdom Metazoa; phylum Arthropoda; class Malacostraca; order Decapoda; family Palinuridae; genus Panulirus; species Panulirus argus. The sequence goes on along the minus strand of JAYMFT010002294.1, from coordinate 15,740 downwards.
TCAGTTTTCACATTAAGTTGCTTGTCACTGTACAATGTCTAACAATAAGGTTCCCACATAATTTTGTAACTTCTGAAATAAAGTTTGTGTTGCCAATCTTTTGACATATGCATCGAAAAGGTGGTTATGGTGGTATGTTCTAATTTTGTGTTTATAATTCATTTTTGCTTCCCTTGGCAACTTTATGGAGACTGACGACTCACAAATATTGTGTGGCTGGAAAGACTCAACATTCCAGTTAACTAAATCTCAAATAATTCTACGCAATCTAGGGATGTCACAACCAGCTTTTTTGTTAAAATCTGTTGTTATTGTAATAATACGATCCTTGAATCAACATTTATCCATGGAAACTGGCCTTGCCAATGGTCACAAATTCTGTATTCCTGCCGCTGGGTTTAACTATGATTATTTCACCACAATCAACATTAATGACATCTAACCTCATTCCCAGAGGGTTTTCGTTCTCTATCCTTCCTTCCTTTCCTTGACTTCTTAAATGGTCGTCGAAATCACCGTTCACACAGTCCACTGCTTGACGCGTAGTTCAGGAATATGGAAAAAGGAAGTGCAACCCCTGTCTTTTTTCAGGGACCTCCGATTCACACGGAAAAAGAAAGTGCAACTCGCTCGTTTTTCAAGGGCCTATTCACACGAAGCCATCTGTTGGACAAAAGCTTTACAAAAAACAATAATGTACAGAAAATTTTTGCTTTTGTATGGAATATGTATTGTATATCACTTTATGTCAATAGTCTGATTTTTTTTTTGCATCTGGACGAAAAACATCTAAAATCAATCACATATATTAACAAAGGCAAAAAGGTTTAACAAAAAAAAAGAACATACATGAACTAACTTTAAATGAATTTTACCAATACCATCCATCAATATGAGGGGATGGCCGATATCTGGTTTATAAACCTTGCTTGGTTCTAAGTAGATAAGGTGTATTTCGGACGCTGAAATGATATTAGAGTCAGGAGCACTGGATAAGTAACATGAACATGCATAAACTAACTTTAATGAATTGTACCAATACCATCCATCAATATGAGGGGATGGTCGATATCTGGTTTATAAACCTTGCTTGGTTCTAGGTAGATAAGGTGTATTTCGGGCGCTGAAATGACATTAGAGGCAGGAGCATTGGATAAGTAACAGTGGATGAGGGAGAGAGTGATCCGGAGTGAAGTTGGAGGAGGAAATAGAAACAAAAAGCTTTACTTTGTTAATGGGAGAGATAGCTGCTCTGAGACCAGTGAAACAAGGGACCCGACCCGGCATATCGAGCTCAAACAAACTTTCCCTCTATGTCTCCCACTCTGCATCCATCGGTGCAAGTATGTTGTCCATGAGGCGAAGAGTTCTTTCATCCTTAAGTGTGACAACCTTTTCTCTTCACCCACTGATAGGACTTTAGTTATAAGTATCTCGAACAACTATTGCTCTATGCCTTTTCTTCATTATCATAAACACATACCTTTCAACTCAATCCATCCAGTAATAACCAAAAAGAAATACTAATAAAACTTCCCAACTGCCAGAAACATTAGAACCACCATCTTCAAAGAAATTAGAAGCCATTAGACATGTTAGGCTACGGCAACTATTAACCAACAGAAGCCTACCTCAAATCAACCTATATCTCATTCTGCTCGCACTGTCATTCCTCCCCATACGTTACATAAACCTTCACCCAACACCAAAAAGCTATTCAATATTTCCTCTACAGCATATGTAATGAGAACAACGGAAAACTGTTGCTGGATACATGAGATTCGTCGGCTTTATATACCTGCATGAACATCGAGAGTCCCACTCTCTCGCTGCTCCCAAGATTCGCTCTTCTGACATCTGAGTAAAATAAAAGAGAATGAAAGATTTTCAGAGGACATTATGTATTCCTGTACAGCAGATAATGGAGAGGATATTGTGTTGTGTGTGTGTGCGTCAGTGATCGCTCTTAGCCTCTGGGGTTCAATACTCCCACAGAGTTACCAGACCCAGCCGCGAGGAGGCGAGCGAAATTTGGGTCCTATTCTTTATATTTATACATTTGACAGGAAAAGGCAGGGGGCACAGCACGGTGAATTTGTTTTTACTGAACCTAAACCAACTGAGAAAGTGTTGCCGCTCGATTTCAGCAGTTTTGGTGATAGGCTACAGTCACCCTCTACAATATCCCACTTAATGGAGGCATCCGTGGCATTCTTTTAAATATTTGCTATATATTCTTATAGTTGGCCGGACATGGCAGGAGTCAGCACGGTGGATTTGTTTTTACTGAGCCTAAATCAGTCCAGAAAGTTTGTTGCTGGATTTGCCTCAACCGTACTGTTGATAGGCTACACACCTCTAAGGTACATCATTGCCCTCTACATTACCAACAATGGAGACGTCAGTCCCCTCCTTGCCGCAGGACAGGTTTATTCCACAGTGAATTTCAACTAATTATTTCACGCTGCCGATTGCTGAAGTTTTTGTGTTGGAGCCCAGAACTGCAATATACGATGAGAGTAGCACCTGGTGGCTTTTTAATCTGGACTGTGTCACAAACACACTCTCACTATGCATGTGGCCCATGCCCAGATTTTGTTTGTTGGGTTTTATGGCCAGCAACCTATAAGGAAGGTCATTAGGCCTGCAACCCTATCTGATCTAGACTTGAGTCTTGGCCCTATAAGCTAAATACATCCTAACCTTGGCTAAATAGATATACGTACATAACAATTATAAAACAATGTATATATAAGGAAAATGCAGAAAATGTTTAGTGGGTGCTGCACCATGGCAGAACCGCGTGGTCGGTACTGCACCTACTGCTGTAGTTAAAGAAGGAACTAAGGAGATAGGACAGGTAAAGAGAGGCCTTCACCGTGCATGGACCGGACTGTGTTAAGTGACAGTCACCCACCACACCCCCAGCCCCAGGTTGGAGGGATTGATTTGATTTGATTTGATTTGTGCCGGGAACCTCGGCAAGTTTATTGTACATCCCATACTCATCCTGTGAGCGGTAGCACAAAAGGATTACAGGGGTCACAAAGTGTCTTAGTCAGACCCCAGTGGGTTATTACATGCATTACATAGTTTCATATATTAAGTTATACCTACTAGATGCAAAAAGTGGATACAAACTTAAAATTTCAGGTATCTTTTTATTAGCAATAAGGTGTGTCATTTCTTACAGGGTTTGTTTAGATCTATCCCTAAACGGCTCTATTTATTCACATTTTAAGACAGCGTTCTAGTTTGTGTCCAAATCTTTGACCACAAACTTGACAATTTTCACGATTAACAGCTCTAGATAGGCCAAAGCGCCAGTAGTACCTATAGCCTAGCCTTAATCTAGCAATTATATCATGCAATCTGCTGATCTTATTACTTTCTCCATATACATGTTTTACTTTACACATTTCAATGTGATGGAAAATGTTTCTACTTGTGCTTGTCTGAACTCGCCTTCGTGTTTCAAAGAGGTCAGCTAGTACCTTTCTAATTGTAGTTTTGAGGCTTCTAATTGACAGCCTAATGTTGTTTTCGGTATCACTATATTGTTGATCAATGTTCCTGTTAGCCATTTTCCTTATAAGTTGCATGGATCTCCCTTAAGATGTCAAGATTTCATGTTTTTCTTTGTTCTGATTTCGCAGAACGTTTCCTATATTTCTATTTTCAGTAACTGTGGGATGACTTAATAGGTCTCTAATCCTTTACTTTGAAGGAGTTTGGGAAGTTTGTTTTCTTTAGCAGCTTATCAACTTCTGCTTCATTCATCTCACTATCATCGTCACTGTGTAAAGCACCTGACGGTGATATGCCGTTGTTTACCTTTTCATATTTTAAGAGCCATTATAAGCTTTTCCTGCTTAGTAACTTTCTCACTTAGCTCATGCACTTGCTCACCAAGTACATCAATACTTTTGAACACATTATTGTCACCTTGTTCTGGAGTTCCTGTCACCTGTTGGTGTGCATCAACCTTTTCATTCAGCAACTGGACTTTCTCTCATAGCACTTCGATAAATTTATGCATGCTTGCCCCCCTATCACCATGCACAGCTGTTTCTGCTACTTATTGGTGGGCATTAACCTTATCACTTGGCATTTGCATTAACCTTATCACTTGGCATTAGCATTATCTCACAGATCTTTTCCACATTTTTGGATAGAGCCTCCACAGCTTGCAACATTTCTTCATTCTGCTTTTGGATTATTTTAAGAATGCTTTGGATTTCAAATAATCACTTTATTATTTTCTAGATCACTGTTGTCAACAATCTGTTCACTCTATTCCATGACCTGTCTGGAGTTACCATGTTTTGTGGGGGTTGAACGCCGGGAGCTGGGCAAGCACCGGACGTGGTGGAAGGAGATGGAGTGGCAGGTGTTTGTTGTGATTGCTCATCAGGTCGTTGAAATGGAGGAGGCTTCTCGGTACAGTCTCGATGCCATGCCCTAACTCCAGGTTGCTGACAGTTTCTGCATTTTCCTTCAACGGTCTCCCCATTGTCAAGTTTTTCGTTGCAGATTTGTGTGACGTGTTTCCCTGCACATATGCCACACCAAGAGGTGGAAGATCGGCAGACGTTGGCCACGTGATTCCATCTCCGGCATCTGAAACACCGCCGTCTTGGAGAAAGACAGATATCCACCCTGAGATAACGGAAGGCGCCAAGGAATGTGTTTCCTTGAGGGGCGTTCATTGCCAGTCCAATCTGCTATAACAGCTTCTCTACCTTTGATTCGTTTAACATTCTTGATGTTTTCATTCTGGAGAAGTATTGCTGCAGTCTTGATATTTGTTTGCAAAGTGAAGAGTGGCGTGTGGATACTTTACGTCACACGTATGCCAACCACTGATATTTGGCCTCTGTGCCTGTGCTTGCTGGGAAGATCAGTTTCATTTTTTTTGCGCTGATCATTTGACTTTGATGGTGGGGATGGCTCCTCATCCGTCATAGGAGTTGGTGGTGGAATCTGGTTGTCGTTACTCAGGCCACAGTCATGTCCTCTGTTTCAGGGGAGACATTTCTGTCGTGTTCACTAGCTGGTAAGGTCTGTGGTGCATAAGGAGAGCTTTCCTCGTATGCGGCCATTGCTGTTGATCGCACAGGGAGTGTAGAGTAACTCTACCATGTGAGTGGAGGGATGGATGTGCGGTTGACCCACATGTCAAGTGTAATTAATACAGCTGTCAGCCAGCAGGCCTGGTCCGCGCGCCCCTGCCATGACTCTCCGTTAAACACGGTAGAGTAGGGCAGGGCAGCAAATGTCGTCTCTTTTTCGTCCATACAGCTATGCAGAGATATGCAAGTATAGCAAAAAGGGTACTGGTAGCCGCATGAAGCAGTCATGTGCCGCATTGCCAAGTAAAACACAGCAGGGACGCTAAAAGAGACCCGTGCCACAGTAAAAACGTCAAAGACGCTGGGACGTTTATGCCCTGCGGAGCCTAAGGGGACACTGGTTGGAGTGAGACTACCTCGTTTAGTTTCCTTGAGGAAGATCATTTCATTAATAATACTCGGGTTGTCCCCAAATATACTTTCTATTTTTTTTCTTTTATTGGAGGTATTGCTTTAGTTTCATCCTCTGCTGCGTGAATTGTGTGCAGCAGAGGATATATTTTATTGAGTTTATGGTACTATTTGTATTATAAACTGGGGAGAAGGTTTTTTCAACGTATGGCTTCAGATGTGTGGTGTATGTGCAATTCATTCTGAGGCGGGCCAGCACTTTCTCTCTTCTGTTCTTTTCATAGGAAGTCGGCCAGTCCGCTACTTCTTGTTTAAATCTTTTGTTTATGGTAAGGCTGGTCCGCTGACTCTGGCACAGAAGTACTAATGTCTTCCCCAAAGAAAGGCAAGACCCCAGCTCCTGAGGGATCGGAACGACCTCCACGAGTTCTAAGGTCAATCTAGCGAACTTGTCTGCCTGCTCATTGCCGTTGATACCGCAATGGCCAGGCACCCCATATCAAAATGATATCCTTGATACATGTATTTAATTTATTAATAATATTGCCCTGTATTTCATTTGACTCTGTGCGACCAGAGCCTATAGCTTTAAGAGCTGAAAGTGAATCTGAAAAAATTACCGCTTTAAAATGATTAGAGTTAATTATATAATGTATGGCTTTGTCAATAACAAATAATTCGGCACAAAAAACAGATGTATGATCCGGCAAGCGGTACGTGAGGGCACACTCCACCGACCATACACTTACATCCACACATTTTGGACTCGTCAGTGTAGAAGTGGGCATAAGACAGGTAGTCAATAAGGACTTAACGAAAACGCTGGTGTACCTCACTCTCCGGCGCATCTGCCCTTTTTGTTGGTAGCCAAGTTTGTTTTCATTTTTATGTTAGAGAGCTCCCAGGGAGCCAATGTACTTCTAACCAGCGTGTCCACTTCTTTCACTTTGATACCAGAATTCTCACCACTTTGATACCAGAGTTCTCACCAATTGAGCGTATTCTAAGGGCCAGTGGCCTGACGCCTCTGTCGACAAACTGTAACCATTCAGTAATGAGGCGGCAGGCCGGAGCGTTGTTCCTCTTGGCCATCAAAATACCACAATTCCACGAAACAATCTCACGGCGCAGATGAAGAGGAAGTACATTAGCTTCAACCTCCAATCGTGGAACTCTAGTACATGTCAGGGCGCCAAGACAATCGCAAACATTTATTCTGTAACACATCCAAACCAAAGGGCACAATTGCTTGCCGTAGCATACACCTGGGAACCATGGTCTAATTAGATCTAATCAGAGACTTATGAACCATTAATAAAGATCTTCTGTCAGCTCCCCAGAAGGAACCCGAAATGCATTTAAGAATATTCAGTTATATCTTATTACAATTTGTTATTAAATAATCAATATGTGCTTTCCAAGTTAAAGGTCTATCAAAATTCATACCTAAGAATTTAAGTTACTGCGAAAAGGGATCTAGTTTTAAATGCAAGTTCGGGTTTTTTTTTTTTAAAGGAAAAAAAAAAAAAAAAAAAAAAAAAAAAAAAAAAAAACGCAATGCTTTTAGTGGCCGAAAACTTAAAACTCCACTGTGTCGCCCACCGATGAATGTGCCCAGGCGTGGCTTGAACTCCAGCCGAAAATTGTGCATTACAGGAAGAGCAGAGTGAGTATTTAAGGTTTCAAGGGACGAAAGCCGGAGTCAGAATATCATTAATCATAATACTGAATAATGTTGAGCTTAGAACGCGGCCTTGTGGCACCCCATTTTCTTATCTCACAGTCAAAGTATACACACATTTTCATCATATTTCTTCCCCCATACTGGTTGCATGCAAGAGGGAGAGGTAAACACACACACACACAAGATCAATTGAATGCAAAAGATATCATGCATCTATCTATCTGTCTATCTATATCTCTGACACCATTGGAACTCCCTCAAGGTGGTGGCAAGACAATAGAGTCTCCATAGCTAGTGAACTCCAGTGCTGCTTCTTAGCCTTTTGTACATCAACCTTAAAAGGCCACTAGCAGAGGGCAGCAATAGTGCAGTGTTTGCAGAGGCTCCTGCCTAATGTTCCAACTGACTACTTCTACCTACTGTTTCTACCTAATGCTCCTGCCTAAATGTTCCTATCTACTACTTCTATCTATTGTTCCTATCAATTTGCCAAAAGGTAGGCTAGCCCATAGTGCTCACCGCAGGAAAATCTAGTTATAAAGAATGGGCTGTGTGAGTTATGTGTAGTCAACTGTTACAAGGAGTAATTGTATTTGTGGACAGAATACCAGTAGTTCACGTGCGAGTGAGGCAGAAAGAAAAGACAGCTACCTGGGCCAGTGAAGTGTAACTTGACAACCACTGAAATGCTGGCTCACTAAGCAACTGTCAGTAACTCCCCTGATACTCAGGCTGGTAGTACCCGTAATATACCTCCCTGATTGTAGGCTGCCTACCAACTACTACTTATTATTATATCATTCACATACTTCTAAAATAATAGAAAAAGTACAACTGAGCTCTCTAACACCATCAACTATTCATTCAAGTAACTGTTGATATAGGGTGATTTGTTTGGGATTGGTAACGGAATGTTTAAAGAATAGGATAACACTTGCAAAGCATGACTTAATGTATCATACTTTATTGAACAATAGTAGATACAGTGACAGTAATTAGGGTTATTTGTTTAAAGAGAAAATGTAGGGTTGATTAACCTAAAATTAGGTAAAGCAGTTGCAAATGATGGAACCTTTGAAAACCTCATCTAACCTCCCCTAGTTTCCAAAAAGTACAGCAGCAATATACCAATAATAAATGTCTGCTAGTGGGAAAGTTCTATGGCGGTATAGGTCTAACATTCGTTTGTTGAAATTCAGCAGCATTTGAACAATGCTCAGTCATGAGTGTGAATGGTATATGTCAACTAGAATACTGAACAGTATATCCCAGTTACTAGAGAGGTTAGATAAGATTTCAGTTGGTTCTGTTGACTTTTTTCAAATGCATTCTCTTACTCTTACATTAGCACCACACTTTCCCTGATATAACAGCCATCACTAGCACCTTATCCATAGCAATATTAATGTATAAAACATAACACTTCAAATAATACTCTGAAATTGTTACCATATTCTTTAATCACTAGCATTTCAAAACAAAATCATCCAATACTCAAAGCTATCAGCAATGCTCAGCAACTCTCCATACACAACAAAACATAGCTTGAATGCAGGAAAACAAAAGAATGCAGAAACAACGGAAATACACTTGTAATAGCATGGAATAAATAGTCTGTTACCTGAAATGATATTAATTATTGTAGTATTTTGCTTTTCTAAATGCATTTTAAGAATCTTATTAGGCATAATGAACAGAAAGCAAGTCATTATGCCATTTTGAGTAGTTTTGCAGCAACTGCCAGGAGTCATACCAACAGGCAGCTTCCATCTGATGCTTTATGGTTCAGAAAAAAATAATTTGGCCCTACTGAACAGTGTAAATTGGGGATGGTGTTGAATTTCATGCTACGACCCTTGGTGAACCTTAATGATCTAAAAAGTATGGTGTTACATCATTACAATAAAGATCATAAACCAGAATCATAAAAATACAAAAAAGACATAAACCACTACTATAAACAAAGACATCAGTTAACTTGGTTCCTACAGTATTACTGTTACTGGTGTACTTCACTAAACCTACTAACATTCTCTTTTATTATAGTTTAGTTTAGAGGTACCAATACACAGCTAGATTTGAGTTTTATCCAAATAATAACAGAAATAGGGTAAACTTAGGTTGCTGTGGGAAGTTATATGAGGTTTTCAATGGTTCTCTTGACTTACAGAGGTAATAATTTCAAACTGAATACGTAATTTCTTAGATTATGATCTTTGTTGTACTCTTATGGAATCACTGTTGCCACAGTAGAGTGATTTAAGAGTGTGGGATTTTCCTTTTTTCATTCTGAAAACTAATCTTTCAATGTTGAATAAATTGTTAGTGGTAAGGATTATGAGAGAGAGGGAATTTGTGGGGCTGAATAATATACAAGTAATGTAAAATACCAGTAAGTGCAAAAATATATAGATAACCTGCCTATTTAACATTTCAGATGTCTCATGGGTTCAGTTTTTAGTGATATCTCATCAAATCATGTTCTTCACATAAAAGTGCAATGATTCAATTGGTAGGGAAGATAAAAAGTGAGTTCAGATGGCTACAGAAATTTAGGAATCTAATCATATGAGTAGATCTCATAAGCATTAATTCCAGATCTTAAGCTATTTACAACAGATATCTGAACTCATCCAACATACATGCAGATCTCAAATTCAGTTGGATTCGAACATTAAGATGCATGGTGGCATTCAATAGAATGCTTAAATAATTAAGAAATAAGCATTTCTACTCTCAATAGAAAAGATTTCTTGTCTTACTACACCTTTATTCAGTTTGTGTATTAACATAAGACCTGTGCTGTGGTAGTATCTTATCCAATGAGGTTAGGAGATGTTGCTTCTACAGCAGAGAGCTCAACAACTGGGAACAGTTAGAATTCAGTGCCTTGAGGGGGCACTCTTAGTCTTTCAAAATATCAAAATCTCACCCAACCTTCTCTTAGTTATCTCATTAGCACATCCTTAGGGGTGGAACCAAAGGGGAAAACATTGCTGAACTCCATCAGGGAAATAGTTTTTAAAAGAGACAAATACTTAAGGTGTACTGAAATTTTAGCATTTTGGACAATCTGAGAGCCTTGCTGCTTCTGGGAAACACTGCACTAGACTTGCCCTCTGCCAGAGGTCTGTCAAAGGTGAGGCACTAAAGGCTAGGAAGTGGCACCAGAGTACATTAGTTATGCCAGGGAGTAAAAGGGATGAGGCACTAAAGGCTAAGAAGTGGCACTAGAGTACATTAGTTATGCTAGGGAGTAAAAGGGACGAGCAATTGTGGGTGATGGCTCTGAGCGTTAATGGGATGACTGATGTTTCTGGAGAAATTTAAAAGTTATAGTTTGAATGTGCTGGGGATAGAGAAAAACCATATCCTTGAATAGAGTGTATGGAGTGAAAATGGAAATGAATGCAAGTTCTGGGAAAACATGGAAGGAGGAGTGGTTTGGTTGGAAATGAATGAAAATTATTGAGGGAAGTGGGAAAGCAGGATTTGCAACTGTGCTATAACTGAGGGTGAGGGAGGGTGTTACACAACATAGATGGAATGGATCAAGAACAGTGTGGGTGAAAGGAAAGACTGGAATTGTGAAGTATGCATGGGTATGTGTATAGGTGCCTGTGGACATAATGACTGGTATAAGGATGAAATGAAGCATTTCTAAAGAAATTTAAATGACTGTAAATGGGTCTGAGAAGGAGAAAAAGACTGTTGTAATGAGTGATATGAATGTGAAGGTGGGATGCAATGAAACTGGCAAGATAGTTGATAAATGAAAATGGAAATTATCTTCCAGATGTCTGCACTGAGAGGGGTTTATTCCTTAAACACATCTTTTTTCAGCACAAGATGATCCACAGATGTAGATAGATAAGAAATGATGGAAGACAAAAGAAAGGGTTTGATTGACTATGTGGCAGTGGATGAATGGTTGAAAAATGTTGTGCTGGATGCTAGAGTAGTGAGAAGATTCTTTGGAGATTCTGACCATTTTGCACTTCTTGTAGTGGTGAGGGTCAGGAAGTAGTGGAGGTATGGCAAGCAAGATGATGGATCAGAAAGAATGGAAGAAGTATAAAAGAAGGGTGACAGAAAGTTTATATGAAATTGCAGCAGAAGTAGGGATGCATTTATGCGTGCATGAGGTGTCTGAAATGTTGAAAAAGACTGTTCCAGGTTATAGAATCAGTAGTTGGATACAAGATTGTAAAATATAAGTATGAAAGTGGAAATGCATGGTGGACGGATGTGATTAGATATGATGTGGAAGAAAGAAAAAAAGCATATGGCTGATTGCTTGAAAGGAATGTACCAGTGGGAGTTCAGCAAAGAAGGAGGAATATAAGATGTGTAAGTGGAATGTTAAGAAGCTGATACAGGAGAGCAAAGAAAGAGTAGACAAAGATTTTGGAAGAAAGTTGAGTGAAAAGTTTAAGGGAAATAAGAAATTGTACTAGGAGAAGAAAAGGAAAGAGATGGATGTAAGAAAGGAAGTGTAAATGTGAGAACTAAGGAGAGGGAATTGCTGATGCCAATAGAGGAAGTGAAAAGAAGGTGAAAAGAGTATTTCAAAAACTTGATGAATGTGGGGGAAGGTTAATAAGCAGCAGTTGTTACATGCATGGGTATATAGGATGGAAAAAAAGGATACACGTGCAGGAGCCTATATCAAGAAAGGAGGTAAAATGGATGACAATGAGCATGAAGGTAGGAGAGACAACTGGTGTGGATGGGATTGCAGCTGAAATGTTGAAGTACAGAGAAGAAAATGTGCAAGAGTGGATGTATTTGATATGTAATTTAGCATGGAAGCAGAAGGTTCTGCCTGAGGATTGGGTAAAAGCTATTATTATTGCATGCATGTGGCAATTATAGAGGAATAAGTCTGTTAAGTATTTATAGAGGAATAAGTCTGTTAAGTATATCAGGAAAAGACTATGCAAGAGTGCTGATTGACAGAGTGAAGGAAATGACTGAAATGCAGAATAAGTGGGGAATATGAGGGTTTAGGAAAAGTAGATGCATGGATCAGGTCAAAAATTACTGTGAAAAAGTATATAGCAAAAGAAACTATAAAAGTATAGAGCAAAAGGGAAGAAGCTGTAAGTAGTTTTTATGGGTCTGGAGAAGGCATATGACAGAGTTGAGTGGAATACTTTGCAAAATCTGTTGAGGCTATATAAGTTAGGAAGACAACTGTTATATGGTGTGAAAGCTTTCTACAGGGCAGCAATTGCATATGTAAGAATGGATAGAGAGTGAAGGGAGTCACAGTATTAATGTGGGTGTGAGGCAGGGCTGTGTGATGTCACTGTGGCTTTTTGACATATAATATGGATGGAGTGATGAGAGATAAAAGCAAAACTTGGGAAACGGGGTGCAGAAATGGAGTGTGGTGATGAGGTATAGTGGCTAGTGACAAACCTGTTTGTGCATGATGTTTAGTCTGCTGATAGTGGGAAGGAGTTGCATAAGGTTGAAAGTATGTTTTATGATGTGTGAGTAATGACAACTGAAGGTAAATACAAGTTAAAGTAAAGTAATGGTGTCTGAAAGGAAAGAGAGAGAAAGATTAGATTTTAAAAACCTTATAGAGTGCATGAAGAAAGTGTACTAAACTGTATTATAGATATGGTGGAAGAAAAACTGGAAGAGGTAACAGAATTTAAGTATTTGTAGGCTGTCATGGGTAAGTTTGGTGATATGAAAGGAGAGATAAGGGGGAGAACAGTACAGGGTAGAGAAATCATTGAGTCCCTTATTAGGACAACAAAGGATAGGGGGGGTTCGTATGGAAGTGAAGAGAGGATTAAGAGACAGCACAGTCCTCAAGCCCTTACTTATGCAGTCAGAACATGGACATCGAATAAGTAACAGAGGTCAAGAATCCAGGCTCTGGAAATGATCTATTTGAAAGTAATATATGGCATGACTAGATGGAATGAAGAAAGAAATGAGAGGGTATATGAGAGCATTTATGGAAGGGAATGAAAAGATTATAAACTGTAGAGTGGTAAAGTGGGAGAAACATAATACTTTGAGGTGTTTTGGATACATCAAAAGAATGTAAGATGAAGAGTTTTCAAGGAGAGTATATGACAGGATTATGAAAGGGGTTGGCATGACAAGCAGACCACCTGTGACATGGGGAATTAGAGTGGAAGAGTACTGAAGGGAGAGCAATGGCAGAGGAATGCATAGAATAGTGTGTGTGAGTTAGGCATGTAAGAAAAGTGGAAAGTGGGAACTCTTTAGCAACGGCCATCCTCTTAATGGGACTTCCCAGAAGGATCGGGCATCAGAGATATAAACAGACAGGTAGACACATGTACTGAATAAAGCTATATAGAATCTGAACAAGCACCAGCAGGATTTTCAAAAATGACAATGGGACACCAAAGGCAGCCCTCTTTGTTTGCTTACTCTTTACTATATTTGAATGAAGATAAGACGAATGCATTAAATTCTCAACTGTTCATTTTACGGCTATCCTAAAATTTCCCTTTAATTCAAAGCCCTACCCACTTTACAAGAGCTTAATGTTCTTGGAGTAAGAGGTGCTAAACATAAAATGCTGCATACTACACATTGTAAAGATTCCACTTGTACTAAAATCGTTATTTTTATCACTTTTTTCCTCCTTTAGTGTCTATAATTTTACTTTTCTATAAGCGTATCACTTACTTTTACCCCATATTCCCCGTTGAACATCATAGCCCTCACCACAAACACATTACACAAATGCAAAATCAAAAATTTTGTTCCATTATCCACTTCCCTGTTTAAACCACTTCCAATCAGTATAGCCGGTTCACTGCAATACATTTCTTCCAAAATCACGTTATTGTTCTAATGCTCTTTAACTGGAACTTACCTACAAATTTACCTATCATTCCAGATAACGGGCGCCATTCTGAATTTCTTTCCACAAACTGTAAGATCATTGATATGTGTCTCTTCAAAATCCGTATGTTATGATTATAGTGCCTTTACCACAATCGAATTATCTACTATCCTTGGGAAAAAGTAAAAGAACCTTATTAGGCAGCACCATTTTTATTCTAACCACTTTACTCTCTTGGAATACAACATTCATATTCCGAATGTAACAGATGGGCAGCACTAAAGCGTCATTTTGCCCATAATATAATTCTACATCAAAATTACAGGAAAGCTAAAATAAACTTTATATCATTATCCGTTTCCCATCTAGTATCTAAATTAGATGAACATTGTTATGGGGGATACGGAAATAATCATTTATGGCATACGTCTGTCTATTTTTTGTATTACGACTAACAATAATGCATTTTATTACACCACCTAAAAGAAAAAAATACATTATTGACTAAGGAGTTTAGATATGCTCATATGAAATGATGTAGCATGAGCTGGAATAGGCATCTGTATTTTAATTCTCTAAGGACACTTTGCACCCGTAACCATCCACTAGTAACTGAACTCTCCAGCTGAGTCCAGTTGTGCCATATCTACAGAAATTTCTGTATTTCTTCTGGGTTTTCCATGAATATGCATAAATATAGACATTTTGTAATTTTCATTGTAAATCTACAGGATTCTGTGACCGCTACCTAGAAATTCTCAAGAAATAGTCGTGAAAAAGGAAAATAATGATATTATATTATTATATTTCCAAACTCCTACAATGAAAACCAATTAAAGAATATCTACAGAAACTATCAACGAACTGCTACGCGCTAAAAGATTTCTTACCAATATCAAGTTTAACGATATACCAATATGCAAAGAGTTAGTTGATATAATTAATAGCAACATATGGATGCTGATGAAACTGATCAAGATTAAGAATGATAATCAGTAAGAGATCTTGCAAGAGACTGGATTAGAAGGTACATTTTTATTTCTGTTTTATTAATAACTTGTGCATCATTAAGGAGCTTGACCAGAACCGCCAAGTCGACGCATCTACAGAGTTTGTACATCTTTATTTCTCTTTATTATTTCGTTGATAGCTTGTTTTACATTATTTCACATTATGTTTTCATAAATTCTGTGATTAGGTATTTTCCATTGCAATATAAATACATCATGTGATAGTGTTTTGTAAGTCTTACAACCAAAGATTTTCAATAATTGATATGGGAGTGTTCTAGTATTGTAATTTTGTCTAAATTTACATGAATGTCAAAGGACGTCATATTGTTCTGCTCATATATGAACAGTCATGTACCAGTCTTGACTACCCTAGCATGCAGGAAGCCCTTGATCTGGTCTCCAGAGAGTGTGATTCTCTTGATTTCCGTTTTTCAATGGCGAAAACAAAAGCCATGTGGCATCCTCGTGTTGTACCTCCCCCACTACCCTTGGACTGGGTTAATGACACAAAATACCTGGGAGTGTATGTAACTCGCACATGGTGTCAGAACCCTGAAGTCCGCTATCTTCGAGACATATGCTTTCGACATCTTGCTCCCCCTCGCCATCATGTGCAGGGGTTCCCTTGGTGCCCTGTACTTCTCACCATGTACAAGTCCTTTGTCTGCTCCTGTGTCGACTACGCCCCCCCCCCCCCAGCCCTTGCCAACATCAGT